>JAVQKG010276393.1:0-23772 GCA_036025885.1 Hypseleotris bucephala
AAACTGTTTGAGTTATAGCATTTAAAAGTTTAAGCTTAATTAATTAATAACTTAATTAATATTCATCGCACATGTACCCAATTTTAATCACTTCGTCCTTAAACAAGTCCTGACCATCCCGTGCGGTAGCTTTTGAGTTATCTTGATCACAGACACGCACGCGGACACGCGGACACGCACGCACGCACGCACGCACGCACGCACACACGCCAACACCGGCAATCACATAACCTCCTGGCGTCGGTAATGATATCAAATGTTTTTTTATATAACAAAGTGACAAATGTATTCATATACCAATACTAGCCATATGCTTATAGAAAATGATGATTATAGCTTAAAACAGCATCTTTTTTAGAAGGAAAAGCTGAGTTCTTGACAAAAGTGCTTAGCGGAAGATTTCTATTGATCTGATGTTGGATGCATAACAAGTTTAGATGTGTAAAGCGGGGATGTAAACAAATCATATATGCTGTAGTTTCTCTCATAGATACTTGAAAGACTAAGGTTATTGAGTACAATTAGTGCAAACAAGCTTTATATTGTACATTTTCTGAAACTTTATAACTGTTGGGTATAGAAGTAGTTAATAGCAAATAAGTGCCATTCAGAAAGATTGGCACTGCAAGTATCACAGTCTCTGTCCTAAATTTACACAGCGCAGTGGGAGCAGCTATAACTGGTCTTCATGCATATTTTATCTGCTCCATCCTGTGTTTCATCTTTCCTCGAGCTGCTCTCCCTCAGGGGGCTTAACTTCCTGCTCCGACAGTGTCAAAGTTCTAGTCCCACGTTAGCCGCCTCGCTAAAACTTTTGGTTCTTTCCTGTCTGCTCTGGCAGGACGACGTCTTCTGAGTGGGTGGACTCCATAGAAACGCCAGCAGCATCCATGAGAACTGAGGGGAAATAAAAAAGCAACAACCAACCACAACACAGCTAATTTTCCACAATGGAAATCCAAAGTATTAGAAGGCTCAAAGCAAGAAGGTCCAACCCTGCTTTATGCCCTCTGAATATGCACTGTACTATGCGGCTTACGGGTGTGACCGGGAGCCTTTTTGAATATAGATTACAATGGGCTGGACATTTGGAGCAAACATTATAATAATACATGCCTCTCACACAAACAAGCTGGTCCTGTTTAGCTGGATGAGAGTGATTGTATCGATGCTCCCTGTTGCTGAGTTAGTTGCTAGTTTGAAAAAAGACGTGTGACATTGCAATGCTGCATTTTATGGCCAAAATGATCCATTTATAGAAGCATTCCTCTGCGCCAGTGAGTGAGACCATGATGCTTGTCAATTATGTGGCCTGTTTCCTGAAAAAATCTTCACTAAAAACACAGCGAGGAAAGGAGATGATCACAACTAGAATCTTTCTTATTATCAACATACTTACTAGCCACTTTATTAGATACACATAAAGAACTGCTAGTTAACACAAATAGCTAATTAGGCAGCAAACCTAAGAATTTAGTCATGCAGACATTTTCAAGACAAAGCTACTGAAGGTCCAAAGTAAGCAGCAGAAAGGAATAAGGTGATTTGGTGCCAGGCTATAGAATTTTCGACAGTGAATGATCCTTAAAAAAAGAAAATATCCAGTAAGCGCCAAGCCTGAGAGTGAAAATGCCATGCCGGTCATATAAGTAAGTATGGTCGACTGGCTTGACAGGAACTTGTAGTTACAACCAAGATTTGACCATCTCTCAGTGCACAAAACATTAACAGCAAATGACCACACCAAGGCCATTTTATTAGATACACAGGGTCTATCTAAAGCAGTGGGTGTTGTTAACTATTACATAAGACAAATATCAAACAAAATATCAGTTGGACGAGGGTGGCTGCCATCTGTGCACAAGTATTCAGTTAAATTATCACCTAAATACAAGCACCCTGCTGTCAACTCCCTACACAGCCGTTAGAAGTAGTGAGTGTTGTTATTTATTTACCAGACTCAATGCCAACGCAGTGTTCATGCCTGCTCTAATCTGCCCATCTCCTCCTATCTCAATTATATCCTCCTACGTCCAGCCAGAGGATGTGCCATAGTGTCTCTCAGGACACAAAAGAACTTTTTATTTTAGGGCCCTTGCTAAAATGCAAGAGTGTGGTTTGCTTTGTTAAATTACATTCAAAATACAGCAATATAAAGCAGTAGTAAATAAATGACTGATATCATAGTCGACTGTTGAAGAGACAAAAGGGCACTTAGCAATTGAACATTGCACTCAAGCCCATCCCATTGTTACCATATGTTCATATAGACTTCCTGTTCTCATTAGCTGAAAAACACATTTTGACAGCACTGACATTCCACTTCTAACTAATGTTTAAATAGAAAGGGCTAAGTAGATTTGAACAAAGCCCCAAAAAGTTTCCACACAACCGGCATTGTTATGTTACATATATAATAATAAACCGTGACTTAGCTCAAAATGGTCATCAAATAAACAAACATTCTTGAGATAGTTGTGGATGCTCTTATTCATAGATAGCTGGCCTTAATGATAGGGTGCACACAGGCTGGATACAGTATTATGTAAGGCAACATTTGCAAACCCACTTAAAAAGACATTATACCCGTGATAAATGGAGATTGGTATACTCACTCAGCGTAAAATAACTGCATTCATTTTATGTGGAGGATAGCTAAAGGGTGGGATATGTCCTAACCTTTCAATAGCTGGACAAGGGCAATAGAGATACATCCACAGAAGAACTGGTACAGAATAGTCACTGCACTGTCAATTTCATCTTGTAAATTTGACAGAATCATATTAGACAATATACTAGAATTTCAGTGACATTTAGGTAAACTTGAGATGGACTGGATACTGGAATTCTAATACACAAACATGTCTAGGTTTACAGGAAATTATAGAAAGTTGTTCATGTCAGACATTAGAGATCGGCCAGACAGATTTAATGACAGAAGTACCACTGTAACCAAATTGTTACAACTAAGGGGGCATTTGATTAGTTACCAACTGTTCCCAATAAAGGGGTAAGTGAATGTACGGGACTGTAGCACAAGAACATAGAGAACTGAATCCAGGACATCAGCCCTGATACCGTAGTAGTGTTCGGGACAGGACTCTGAGGACATCTCTATTCAACTTCAAGTTCAACATCACATAAGCTGCCTGCAGTATATGCCCCAAGATTTTCACATACTATTTCCTTTTTCTCCTAACACTACATACACAGCTGTAGGACTGGACATGTGCTCTCCATTCGACCTTAGGCTATAAATAACACAGCAATCACCACATTACTGAAGGGCTAATAGACGTAGTAGGATGAGAAAGATTTACAGGGGAGATGAGGGAGATCCCCTGCTCCAGGCTTTTTGAGGACACACAGGTAAAAGATGGTTCAGTCTCAACCAATGACACACACAAAGTCATGGAAGATATAGAAATACAGACATTTGGCAGCCATATTAGCTCTACAGAGAAGCAGATGGGTAACACTGTGGCTTTTATCAGTATATCGCTCTATGTCGAAGGTTAAAAACATATTTTAGCTTGAAATAGAAACTGGCCTCGCTTTGTGATTTGTGTGTAGGACACTTTGTCCCACACACACAGCCCTCAAGCCAACAATGTATATTTCTGGCTATTTCTCCTTCTTGGATGGTAAGCCAAGAGAAAAAGGTGCAATTATCTACATGCAACATTATAGAAAGGGCATGGTCACTGGCTGTAGCTGTTTATGTTTGAGAGCCTTGTTCCAATGAAAGAAATAAGTGAAGCTATGTTGTCATGTTGGTTTCTTCCAAATGACCCATTCAGGTCCCACTGCAAGGCTGACTTCTTCCATAAACACAAAGTAAACTCTAATTAGCCTACATTACCACTGCACTTTCACTTTATTGTGTTACAGAGCACAGGAGGACGCTGTTTCTGCACAGTTTACAAGTAGTTTTTACGTGGCAGGACCAGAATTACACACAGAAGCTTACTCAGGACTAAGTGCCTTAATGAAGCATTTAAAGACCTGTATAAGACACAAAGAAACAAAATACAAAGTGATGATTAAATGCTAAACACAAAGTCCTGTTGCTTCACGTGGCACTGACCTAATGAGGAACAAATGGCTGGCTGATCATGTGAAGAGAAACTGCTTGCAGTGCACTGGAGGGGCTCCAAAGACAACCTGCCTTTTTATAGCAAATCTAGAAAAAGACTTATGACCAATAGCATACAGAAAATCTAAAATGTATGGTAGCCTCGGTTTAAGCTATTATTAACTATGTAGAAAAAGTGCTAAAACTAAATTTATCATAATATTCCTTGTCACCCACCCACAGGTAATCACTATGTCAGGTATGGGGTAGCAGCACCTCAACAGAACTGTAGCTATTTCTACAGACGTCTAATAAGCAGCTACAAAGAAATATTTTAGAGTTTTAGCATTCTGACACTGAGAGCAATGCATCCTGTTGAACTCACGACTTTCCTGCGCTGCCAACATCACAATAAGAAGCTAGTTTGAAAAAAACAAATGAGCTTTTCCTTATTTTATTTGACTTTCTGTAGCCTATGACTATGACTACGCATTACGCAATGACGCATAAAATTTGTGTGAAAATAGTGTACACAGGCTAATGAGACAGAGAGCGCACCACCAGAGGAGAGATAAGCTGGATATTCACTTGTCATCGGAGTACAGCAACAGAGAGGACATTTCAGGAAAAGGCAGATGCGGTTACCAAGCGAGCTGTCACCACAGTTTGGCGGTGTTGTCAAATGAGCAATCCAACGTGGTCCCGTGCGACACTTTTTACACGTTATACCGACACATAAACAAGCCGTCAGTTACAAGTTTTATCGTTTAAACCGATCCATTTACTCGAGGATTGTCAAATATAAAAATTAAACACAAAGGATTAGCCACTAGCTCGCCCTCACCTGTTCAGCGCAACGGCGTCTTGGTGCTCTTGATGTGGATGCTGCTGTCGCCTCATTCACCACAGTCATGAAACCGTCCTGGTGCTGCACGGAGCCGGTAGGTGGAGCCAGAGCTAGAGAGAGTTTGGTGCAGTGCTTGGGGAGAACTCTGGGAAATGTAGTCTTAAAAGATCACAGTGCGAAAGAACTAAATAATAATTAATAAAATGTTTATATTTCTTGTCATGCACTTATGCACTAGTTTATTATGTAAAAGTTTATTTTGCAGCATACACTATGTTATCCTCTCAGTGTAGGCCTACTCTTTGTGTACATTTAAGTCTGTATAAATATTGGTTACAAAACAACCACATTCTATTAATCACAATTATCAACCTCTAAAATAAAAAAATATATAATAATATTAGTATTATTTGTTTCATTCTACTTAGCTGCATTTTGAATTGCTTCAAATGATACGAATCTGCGATCGCTTGTTTAAACTGTGTTTCCCTGCCGCTGTCATTGAGAAACATGGCGGCCTCCACGGACAACGCGAGTGCTACTGCTGCTTCAGAAGCTCCAAGTCCATATTCGGCTGCTTCTGCTGCAGATGGGCCACAGATTCAGTACAGCACGGTTCTGGAGCATCTAATCGGGGACAAGAGGCCCGTGAAGGACCTAAACCCCACTGTTATAGGAGGTCTGCCCGTCCCTCCCAAAAGCGACGAGCAGAAGATGATAGAGAGGGGCATGGAGAGCTGTGCCTTCAAGTCTCTTCTGGCCTGTGTTGGAGGTACAAACTATTCTTCTCGAGTCTTAATGTTAAGCTTTGGTACCAACTGGTTTTGCATTGTGTCATCGCATGAGATAGAGGATGAATTTATTTGATAAAAGCATCACTTTATTTTTATTTTTTTCAGGGTTTGTTCTTGGGGGAGCCTTTGGAGTTTTTACGGCAGGCATCGATACTAATGTAGGATTTGACCCAAAAGACCCATTGAGAACACCGACAGCACGAGAAGTCCTCAAAGATATGGGCCAGAGGGGCATGTCATATGCCAAAAACTTTGCCATTGTTGGAGCAATGTTCTCCTGTACTGAGTGCATCATAGAATCAGTAAGTTATTCTTATCAGATATAAATTGTACCACGCTCTCAAACAGAGAAATCACTGTCCTGTAATCACTGTAAATTATTAAATTATTTTGCTTACTACTTTGTTTTGTTTTGACTGTAGAATGGGGGAAATGCTTCGACTAACCTTAAAAATACAGGGTAATTTTGAGATGACAGTCATGTCTCACATTTTCTCACAAGTGGTTAACTAAACAAATAATAAAAAAAAAAACATATTTTTCTCAATCACTAACCTATATGAGTCAGGGTTGAGGATGCTGCGTGATTGTGATCCGACAGCTCCATCTACTGCACTGAGTTTGTACTGTACAGGGAAGCCACATAACACTGTTAACTTCTATAGTATCTGTACTTTATTTATTGCAGCACAGGGGTGTATCAGATTGGAAGAATGCAGTATACAGTGGCTGTGTAACAGGAGGGGCCATTGGGTTTAGAGGTAAGTAACCTGTGATCATTTATGCATTTCTGTAATTGTACATGTTTTGTTTATGTGTACACACCTGTGTTTACAGCTGGGCTGAAGGCAGGAGTTCTCGGATGTGGAGGTTTTGCTGCATTCTCTGCAGCCATTGAGTATTATTTACGCTGAAGTAGAATGGAGATATGGACTATATCTATGAGTGATGGACTCAAACTTTATGAATACTTCAGAACATGTGTAACCTGTGGAATGAGCAGAAGAAAAGACTTTGCTGAAAAACCAACACCAAAAAGAATTCCCAGGAAGCACTCAAAAGAAGTTCCAGTTGGTTTTGGAGAACTTAAATGGAAATATTTTCAGTTTACTAACTTACATGTACACTAATGCAACTGTTAAAATCAAATTCAATAGTTGTGTAAGATTATTATGCTGGATTTGTTAACAATGTATTCCTGGATTTAATCAGGGTTGTATGTATAGTATGGAACATAATCACAATTGGTCAGTCAACATGTGTAAAAAAATAATAATAATAATTTAAGATGGCGTTGTATTTAAATGTAATTATGTGATATAATGTAACCAACACAAACATTTAAAAATTAATCAAATTTAGTGTTTTATATTCGGGTAAAGGTGTGAAAAGTCACAATAAACAGCTGTTGTGATTTCTAATACATATTCTCATCCAAATAAAATGGCATGTTAAATTTCGAATGGAGGCAAAAGTGAGTGAACAAAACATATGGATTTCTAGTGAGGGATAAAATAATAATGACCATACAAAGACTATTGTGTGTATCCTATACAATTCTGTGAGTACTAGTCAAGAAAAACCTAAAAATCAAGGCTTTTTGTCACCAGCCAAAATGTTATTATTAAATAAAAATACAATGTTGGGCACTTTCACTGTTTCTTTTCCTAACCAGACGCTTACATTGCCTACATGTAGCTGAGTAGTTGTCATTTGTCAAAACCATCTTATTTTGCAATATTTTGTTGCTAATGCTATTGTTTCCAGTAAAAATATATTATGGTCTTGCCTTCAGTTACCTCGATTCTGGAAAACATAATTTTCTGTTTCCAAATTTTAAAAGGGGCTATACAATTTGTTTAATACAAGAATCATTGTTGGTTATTTGACCACAAGGGGGCACAATATACTAGCTAAAATATTAAAGGAACACACCACCGTTTTTCCATATTCAACTATGTTCTATCACTTTAGACGAGTGGATACATACCTGTGTGATCTTGATGTGTGCGGTAAATTGAGGTGAGGTTTTAATGTGTTAGCAATTAGCTTCTCCATGTATTCCTATGAGGCCAACTACAAGTTAGAAGCGACCAAGCAATACTTGGTCATGGTTTGTGTCATGTACCCCTATTAAAATAGGGAAAACGTGGAAGAGCTTGGTCGCTTCTAACTTGTAGTTGGCCTCATGGGAATACATGTCACAAGAATTGACCGCTTGCATCAAGTTCACACAGGCATGTATCTACTTGTCTAAAGGGATAGAAGAACATAGCTGAATATGGAGAAACGGTGGTTTGTTCCTTTAAGAGGAAACTAAACATCCCTTATTCTATTTTGTATACAATGGTCAAGAACAGTCAAAAACAAATTGTACAGTGTTTTGGTAGCTTTAATTTTACTATAAAAAGGGAGAAAGTTCACATGACACTTATCCTTAATATTACAGTATATTGAAATTCTTCTCAAAGGAAGTAAAATACAACATTTTTATTTTATTTTCATCTTATATTAAAAATATCAAATAGTACTTATCTAGCAGTGCTTACAGTATTGGTAGATATGTCACAGGCTTGATAGCAAAAAGGTTGGCTTTGTACAGAGCAGAGACAGGCTTTGCCTCATAGAGACAACCTACCTTTGTGTTACCGAGCCTGGCTCCTTTGACAAGCTGAACATGCAATGAGGGCAACTACACAACCATCCTAGAGATTACACCAGTGCAGTAAGACACTTGGAACAGGCTTGCAATGCAACAACAAGAAAAAGCTAAATGTTCCATTCATTGTGTTATTTTCCCAAAAACCCTCATATCAGAGTGCCCATTGTTCTCTACAAAGTGATTACAAACATTAAACTGGCAGACTTCGGTGATCTTTTCAGTACAGCTTACCAACCATATACATGGTGAATGAGAAATATTTGACTAAAAAATGAACATCACTACCTGAATAAACTTCAAAAACTGACTCCTTAGAGCATTTCTCTAGTAGCACAACTGTACAGGCACACATAATATTATATATATTTAAAATAAATAGGGATCATTTGGCCAAGACTCAGTGGGGCTCTCAACAGCAGTCATTATTACAACTGCTGCCCAGTCTTTAGACAAACACGCACCATTCCTGCAAGTGTACATCCACATGTCACTCACTCCTCCTCCAACTCATGCACAAAGCCAGAAAAACAAGGAAAAATATAATAAAAAAACATGGAAATGTCATTTTTCTGGAATGCATCTGATCAGGAGAAAATGCTGGAGTTTTAGTCTTAAAGAGCACATTTTTGTGAGAAGTTTTCACATTGTGGTCCCAGAATGCCCTTGGTGTACTGTCGGTAGATGGAGGTCTCAACACTCCCCTCACATTTACATAGGACGAGCAAAAACTCATTCATATCCTCTGGTCTGGTGCCATCTCTTTTGGGGCAGAGCATGTGGTGCCGATGTGGAGGGGGTCTGTACAGTTTGGGAGGAGAGCTCAGTCCCTTTCTCTACTTTCTGTCTTGTCCACAAATGCTGCCCTATGGTGAGTAGTGGCGGTACTACACATCGGTGGAAAAGTAGAGTGTATTGCGCTTTAATTCAGCGAAGGAGATGGGAGGATGCTGTAGGTAGTACAGGAGCACCTGGACCTAGAAAAGACAAAAATAAATAAATAAAATCTGTTAAAACAATTATATTAAATAAATAAAGTATCTTTAGGAAAAATACATAGTATAAGCTCAGCTATTATTGACGCCCACCAAGCTAAGTAAAAACATTCCCACTATAGTTGGAACGAGAAGAATCTAGAAACCACACTAGATTGCTTTCAAATAAAAGATGTTTATCTTAATACATAATATTAAAATTATCAACAAGGATTTTGTGTCAGACTTTGTTTATATTTCATGTTTAGTACTGAATTATGCACCGATGCTTTGAAGTGGTCTAATTAAACTCTTCTGTTGAATGTTTTGTTTTGTTTTGCTTTGTTCGGGTACCTCACTTTGTTGTTCACTAAATATTTGTTACAGCTTAGCTTCCTGCAGAGCCCAGATAAACACAGTATGACTTTTGCAAATATAAGAGAATTATTTATCATGTGTAATCTCAATCTACATCACATGTTTTCTACAGTGTATTTTGTAAAATTCTGCCGCAAAGTGTGGGAACAGAACAACAGCTAAAATACAAACAGTACTGTACCAGACAGTCACAGCCTCCTGCATTTTCCAAATACACTATTATAATGAATCAGTCCGGATGTTGTTGACTCTCCCAAGAAAAGTCATTTGTACACAGGAAATGCATATCTAACTGGAGATGAATGGCTAAATACAGCTGGGAGAGTGGGCAGCTAGGACACGGGTCACTGAGCACCGTGGGAGTCAATTAATAATTTCATTTTGATCTAATCTTTATTGACATAGTTCATTTTTTTAAAACAAAGATGGAATGTTTTTTTCCCCATGATATTGCGGAGAGTGAGGGGTAGTGTTTTGGAATAGGGTTGTTGTTGTGCCAATATTTACATTCACATCACAATTCGATTATTTTCCCCAAATTGTACTGCCCTACCCCTTGTATAAAAATGTTTACTGGGTTATACGTACCTGTGCCATGACGTCATGTGACCAGATGTCCGAAGCAGAGGTTATGTGTTGTCCCTTGGTGATCTCGGACTCTGAGGGTCTGAGCAGCGTAGGGCCAAACACAGTGGCCAGATTATGGAGAGACATCTTATTGATAGGCTCCTTCTCAGCCACTCTGTATGAACAAAACAAGAGTCGTGTGTGTTTTAATTCAAAATCTCTGATAGCATCTACACATTGCTGCTGTGACCAGTGCGTACCGTTTGAGATGCTCCAGCAGAGTGAGGAAGGTCATGAGGTTGGGGTCAGGCAGCGAGCGGAGGAGGTGCATCATGCAGTTCTCTTTAGCGGCTGGGTCTGAGAGGGCTGTGAAGAACAAGAAAACACTTGTCACATTGAGTTACTTCCTCACAGCTTCTCAACATTCAGGGATTATTTCTTTCAGCTGGCCCACATAAAATACTGCAACATGTCCCAGTTAAATGTGAGCGCACACTTCCTGGGTCAGGTTAGTGTTTATGAGGTGGAAGGTCGCACCTATGCCCTCCATGAAGGCGGGGTAGAGGCGGTCTGTGAGCAAAGGCTCAGGCAGCTCTCTGAAGTACAGCTTCAGTGTTCCTGCGATGGCGTTTATGTCCATGTCGCTCAGCATCACCAGGATGTCTTTGGTATCTATAAGAAAGAAACATACACATTAAATAAAAAGACAAAGACCATTGAGGGTATATATTCTTTACCTCTTTCATACAGACATACAGTATGCAGAGATACTTAATACAAATTTTGGTAGGTATTTACAGACTGTTTACACATTATTAGTTTTACTACTAGACTGTAAAGTAGAACATATAAACTACAACCAACAACTAAACAACAAGCTGGTCTTTTTTAAACTTTAAAGATTCCAAAAATGATCTGCAAATACAACACAAAATTTCCTAAATCCATAACCATTTCAGTACAAGTACTTATACATTCAACTACAATGTACTGTACATTGTTAGGTGCATTTTAACTCACAATGACATTTTGGCTACAGTAAATAACAGCTGTCACTTTCTAGCAATGATTTGTGGACTGTCCAAGATGGAAAACAGCTGTTCTCGCCCGGTTTCGAACCGGGGACCTTTCGCGTGTGAGGCGAACGTGATAACCACTACACTACGAGAACTTGGTGACAACTCCCTTCCCCCCGCTGCTATTCTTGAAACGGCTCTCTGAAAGGACCTTTAGACTGGGCAGGATTTCTCATGCATGACCGACCTGTGGCTTCAGTGCTTAGCTTAAGTTAGACCTACTACATTTTTTAAAACAATGGCAAATATGTTGCTGACACACACACAAGATATTGTTGCTATCATTTGATAAATTAAAAGGTGATCGGTCTTACTGGTGTCGAATGCAGCTTTGAGGGCCTGGATATCTGTGGCCACCCCTGAGATCCTGTAGATTCCCACTTCATCAATGCCCCTCTTCTCCACCTCCTCAATGCACTGCCGGACGATGTAAGGCACTTTGGAGCGTTCACGTCTGTGAGGGTGCACACAGGTTAAGTTACTGTCACATTTATTAAACACACAAAACTCTACATGATTGTGGCTCCAGGTATGTGCTTACTTTGTCACCACGTTGATTTTGACTCCAAACACCCCACTCTGTTTTTTGGATGGCGTTCTCTTTAAGCTGAGGTCCCTACTTGTAAACTTCATGGAAAACTCCACTTTGATCTGTTGATACACAGAAAGCACAAAACAAACACATACATCAGTACAGTTGTATATATAATGAGAGTTTTTGGCCTTTACTGTGCAGTAAGTTCAAACGAAATTCTCCCTTACCCCATTCATCTCTATGACATCCATGTGCCAGTTCTTGGACTGCACTGTTTGAGGATCAAGCTGAAAAACACAAAATAAAAATTGTAAATTACTATGGGGAAAACCTTAAGCACTCATTATTTTTCTGAATCTTCATCTTAGTATAGTATAAGTAGTAACAAGCAGAGAAACTATTTCCAATATTGGCTGAATGCTGCCGTTTCTTCAAACTGGGTGCAAACACATTCTCCACAATTCATCAGTGAAATCCATCATTCATTTTGATCTCAAGTTGCCCTATTTTCAAATTAATGAGACCACATTATATTTAGGCGAATGTGATAACCACTACACTACAGGAACTGACTGCAAACTCCCTTCCCCCACTTTGGCACCAAGAGAACTGCTGAGAAATGCACCTCTATTCTTAGCAGAGTAAACATCCTTCAAGATTGTCATTCTAACAGGAGTATAGCATTAAGAGTATGAAAAGTGCAAAGTTTAAGTTGAAGTGAAGTAAACATGTCTGTGTGTGATTAATGTCAGCTTTGAGTGTACCATTTTTCTAACCTCTGCTGCAGATCAAAGTCTAGCAGTTATTGTGGTTATGTGTGGGTTTACTGCCATCATTCATTGAGCTACTTTAGAGTGAATGATACCTCTAATGTATCCACTGCAGTTTAACTCACACACTTCATCCTGTACACATTTCCCAAGATGCTCTCTTATCTGAGATAGATAGGGCTTGCTGGTTGTCTTAAGTAGGCTCTCCTGACATGTGTCTAATGTCTTTTTTATAGGCTGCTTTAGTTTTATTATTACTGCTCTCCGTAGTGATGAACTTAGACAATGATAATGATTGTTGGTCAGACACAAGCGCAGCACACTTCTCTTATTGTCAGCATTAGGCAGGGGCCATTAAAAGTTCTCGGGGAGTGTATTTCATGACCTTGTAAAAAAGCCCATTTGGCAACACTTTCATGCATTCCTTTTTATGGAGAAGGTCTGTGTGTTCCCAGCAGGGTTTGGGTTTAAGACTGGGGACAGGTAAAGGTGCCTTGTGTAACCCCAAAAAGTCTCCCTCCTACTCATGTCCTTTCAGCTAATTTCCCCAAAACCTGATTAAAAATGAATGTGCTCAAATAGGGTTGCAAAAACAAAAAGGATTCCTTTACAAGCAGTGCCGCACTCGCTGACCCCTCTCGGAACCGGAGCTTCAACTGATGGCTTCCTTTATTAAAAATGCCATCATGTCTTTTCCGTGTTATTCCATTTACTAAGAAAAAGTGATGCAGCTAAAATTTTGAACTTGACCTAATTGGACTTAATCACAAACTAGAAGATAGGAGATGGGTTGCATGATAAGGAACCCTGCTGTAGTGAAATGCAATGTGATTTAAGTGGTGTGTGTGCAGGTGGTTGGTTAAAACAAAGCTGCTTTGAGGCCTAATGCTAAATGACAGCTGAGCCGAGAGAGCAGCGGGGAGCGAGCAGCAGGTAGAGCAGCCCTGGAGATATTTGGCAGTTTCAGAAAGTAATGTAGAATACAGACTAAATAATACATAGACTAGAAGTTTGAAGAGTTTTAACTTCTACCAAGATTTTGGTTTGTATAAAAAGCATGGATTATATTCCACATTTACTCCAAAAATGAATAGTTTGTGTCTTTATCCTATTATGATGATTCTTAAAGGTTTCATAATCTCAACGTACTACTACAACTTTTATAGTCAACAAAACAGGCTCTAATTTGCAATTTGTCTGAAACTAGCACTAACTCCTAAAATTTACCATTGAAATGGCGCTTTACCTTTTCTAAGAATCTCAGGAAAAACCTCACCATCACTTTTGGAGATTTCTTCCTAACATTCAAAACTGGTCTCATTTGGTAATGGTCAGTCTGCATACTGACATCAGTCCCCACCAAATTTCAACAGTTTGTTTTGTGACCCATTACTGACCTTTCATCCAAATTTAACTGGGGTAAAATTACAAAAAAAAGAAGAGAAATGAAAGTGGGCTGCCTTCAAAACCTGTTTTGAAAGACAGACAGAAAACAAAGCAACTATGTTTCAGTCTTTCATTTGATCCCAAAAAGATATATACAGAAACAATGACCAATTTCCGTTCCTAGCCTGCACTTCCTGGGAATGCTTGGAGCGGATTAGGAGCAGATGAGCATCTACAACACATGTCAATGAAAAGATAAAAGTCGGTGAGAGTCTTGTGGTTCATAAAAAAGACATCCTTAGGCCAGTGTGGTTTAGATTTGTACTGTACTTTCACAGAAGCATGAATAATGAGTAGACTGTAAAGTAAGAACAAATACTTCAAATGTATTCAACCATTTGATACACACGTCCAGACATACAGTAGTTGGTGCATAGATGCTGATGTTGCGCACTCAGCTGGTGAAGTTGCTGCCCTTTTTCTTTCCATTTATGGCCAAGTAAACCTGGCCTCTTTATGCTTACACACTCATACTGATCTCAGCACTCATCCATATGTGTGAGCTCCAAAAAACAGAGCAACTAGAGGCGTGTGGCGGTCACATGATTTACTGTGAACCATTTATAGAATCAAAAGGAAACAGAAGCTTTAGTTATGTGTCTTTTTTCCGCTCTAGATGTCCGTCATCTGTACACAGGCAGCAGTATCATGTGCAGCACATCAAATAAAGACTGTGTGTGCCCCGGGACAGAAAAGAGAAGAAGATGTAGCATTTTATGCCAATGCATTTTTCAGGCACAATTATGACCCAGATTTACCCTGCACATTCCTGCTTCTTTTTTAGCTGTTTAGGTGATACACATATGATCAAATGATCAAAATCATTAACTGCCAGAAAGTGTATTTGGTTTTGTATACTACTGTTCTGGGCACACTAAGGACAGTGCTTTAGGCCATTACTGATCGCTAAAAAAATTGACTAGTTTGACAATCATGTTTTAGAGTAAATGCAGTACTTAGAAAGGGTATTTTGGGATATAATAATTCCATAAATCCATAAAATATTTTGGGGAGTTGTCACAGTTGTTCTGAAATGTTTATTTGGGATCCAAAAGTAGGTGGGGAATTTTAATTACATTATATATATTTATTATTAAACCAACTGGCCAAAAATTAATCACAAAAATCCTGCAAAAAAAGAAAATTAAGTACTTTCTTTGGTCTTTTAAAACACTGACAATATCATTTTTATTTATAATATTTTTCTGAACATTCTGGGTGGCTACATGCAGATTTATTCCTAGAATACAAGAGTAATGTAGCAGCTGAGATATTAGGTATTAGGTCATTCTCCTCAATTTACTTCAAGAAAAAACAGTGCTGTTCCTGCCCGGTTTCGAACCGAGGACCTTTCGCGTGTTAGGCGAATGTGATAACCACTACACTACAGGAACTAGCTGCCCTTCTCTTCCGCCGCTCCTCACACATAATTCTGGCATTCCTTTGTCAGCACTCAGTGACAACAGTTGGCTGGTCAGAGGTCTTCTGCACTGAGCTGTTTTCAATCTCCACAAGACACACAAGAGCTCAAGCATGTTATGTCATACTTAGTACAACTCTTTATAACAATGTTAGGCTGTTAATGAGCTGACACTTTCCTATTCCTCTCTGCAAACAATGAAGCAGGAAATAAAATAATAATTAAATATTAATCTTAAGTGCTACTGCAGACCAGCTTCAATAATGTATGCTAATCATGTTTAAGCTATGGGCTACAATTACTTTGCTGAATCTGTGCTTTGAATTCTACATTTTCACACATTTTATGTAGATCTACCATTAAAAGGACAAGAATAGGAAGTCTCAGATATATATGCAGGCAGGTAACTTATGTGTGAAATTGTATGTAAAGCCTTATAAAGTCATAATCTGCACATTCTTAATTGGTCCATTGTAGCTGCTCTGGCGCTAACACATCCTGCCGACTGTATTGACTCTATAATCTTGTGATATGCTAAACTAATGAAATCCGCATTAATTTGTTCTTTGTGTTTCCCCGCAGTTTGCTGCCGCCGACACTCTCTGACTGATTAAATATTCATTCAGCAGCAAAAAGTGTTTTATTAGTCCTTTAATTAGAATGGAGGCGTTATCAGGATTACAGCTGCCTGCTACAAACGCGCCAACCTGGCTAGCACTTCAAGCGTATGAGCAACAATAGTTATTTTTAGCCATGAAAAAGCACATAATGTTAATATATAGTATAATGCGGTAGTGAAGCGTTGTCTTCTCTCTTAACAGCTGCTGATGTCGCTGCGGACATGTGAGGGCCTGAACTCTGAGTGTTGCCATGTTGACTTTTCTTCCTCTCGTCGTGGTTTTAGCCAATCAGAGAGGGTTTAGAGCAGACACAGAGATGTGATTTGCAGAGTGGTCTAGTATCTCCACGGGCTCTATGTGTAAATCTCTTATAGTGAATGTAAACAGTTCGACACAGGCTTGTGCGGGACTTATGCAACTCACTTGTGCCTCCAGCGCTGGTGAGGGAGAGCGCTGAGGCAGAAACAATTGAAGTTGTGCTCAAGTTAAGAGCAGCAGTGAAGCAAAGTGGCCAGCAATGAAAGCAGGTATTATATCACAACACTTTGGATTGTTACCATGAGGGAAGAGTAAAATACAAACTACATGTACCCAGAAAGAGCAAGGCATTGGCTCTATCTTGCAAACAAAAAAACACCTCAAACCTGAACCTGGAGATTTACTAATAGCTCAAGGGTATATGTTCTATCCTTTAAGTCACAAAGTACTTAGATTTCATAATGGCAATGTGTTGCCCTAACTTGCAGTGGTATAGAATCCCGAATTCAGCTGTTTTTGAATTACATATATTTTCAAATCAATTACTGAAAAGGTCCCCGGAAATTCAGCCATTTTTGTGCTATCTTGCTATCCATAACATAGAGAGGCTATCCCCATGTTCCTACCATAGCTTAGTTGCCACTGGATGCCAACAAAATCTACAAGACACTGCACCTTTCAGACCTTTTACACCTTACACAAAAAGTTGCAATATGTTTGGAAGAAAAATGTATCCCTTCAAATTAAAATTCAGCCACACACAAAATGCACAAAAAAGAAAAAGCTATATTACATTAACTAAACTTGCTACATTTCTGTCTCATCTTGTACAATAACTGCAGAGGCACCTATGTCATCAAGAGATTTAGATGTAGTGTTTTTGAGGTTTTGCGCAGGTTATTCTATACGCGTTTATAAAATGGAAAGAGAAATTAGTATGACATATTCCTGATAAGATCATTTTTATGAGGCAGATCAAACAAGTCAACCAGTGACTATTTTACAATACAACCAGATTTTGAAACACATCGAAGTGTTCCTTAATGGTAGTTTTTCTGCCATGTCAGGAACAGGCTATTGCTCATGGTCTACACTGCCTCAGGCCCAAAGCAACAGAGGGCTATAACTACCCATGAACCAAAGGAACTGGAAGATAAATGGATTTGTTTTTCACTAGTAGAACATTATTTACAGTTGTGCCATTTCTTGTGTTGAGGGAAAAACAATCAATAAGTTGCCATGTTACGATAAGTTGACAATGTACAAATTGATAGACTTAATTGGCTTGACTGATGATTTTGTTTGCCAGTGATAAACAGAAATAAATGGTCAGAGAAGAGACATGCCTGAAACCGGTGGGAATAATGTGGTTAACCTAAACACCCAGAGATGACCAAGACAATTTGAGGACCTGACACCATGTCTGTCAATGTCTGCTATTACCCCATTTGAGTGTAAACGATCATAGCATCCCATAGCCTTAATTATATGAGTGATACCTCATTGCGACCCACTGTAGCCAGAGGGGCCTGAACTCACTGAGGAGGGCATCATTGTGGTTATCAACCTGACAAGGCCCTCCCCTCAAAGAGCCCATTAACCAATCATACCTCATTGTGACCCACTGTAGCCAGAGGGGCCTGAACTCACTGAGGAGGGCATCATTGTGGTTATCAACCTGACAAGGCCCTCACCTCAAAGAGTCCATTAACCAATCACTGATCACGTACCGCTGGATGGATTGGGGCCAGTAACAGGTTGTGCCCTCCGGTGAGGACACATGGAGATTTTTGTGCCCCATATAAAAAGCCATTACGGGAGTTGGTGGCATTTTAGGCAGACAGGAGGATGAAACCTAAATAACTCATCTGCACTAATCAAAGGGCTCAGACAGAAGAGCATATTTGGCCTAAAAGGTGGGCTGTGGGAAGCATTGATGGAAATAGTTTTGCAAGTGTTCTGTTTGTTAAGCTGGGTTAGAAATCTTTCAAAGAAAATAAAGATTGGGTGAAGTCACTGTATTTTCCGTGATAGTATAGATTATAATTTGTTTTTGTCAGCCCCTTTTTCAGTGATTTAAGTGGGTTTGTTCATATATAGTCAAACATTCAAGAAGGTTGTACTGAAGCAAAACAAGCAAGAAATTTGAATAAATATGCTGAGTGGAAGTTGTGTTATAAAACCTTTAAAATTGTTACTTTCCAGCATCATAAAAAATGAAAACGTAATCTTAAAAAAAAAGAAAACAAACAAAAACAGTAAGATGTACTGCCCTAGTATAACCCAACAAAAGCAGGTCAAAATATATCATGACAAACACGTGGCACAATCCATAGCAGTGTACAGTGTAATCACCTATTGTTCTTCTACTGGGCACAATTCATTATATGTCTGCTCGGGGTTTAATTAGTGTTCTCCTTAACTCTCACTGCCTCACATCAGATCGCACTGTGTCTTAATTAGAGGCTGCTTTGGGCTCAAGCGATGAAGACAAATCCCTGGTGTGTGTCTGTGGCTCGACACATGGTACATACAGCCACATTCCTCTGTGGAGCCGCTAAATAACATGCCACCAGCGCACACAAACAGATGAGAAAACATGGCCTACAGTCACCATTTGATTAACAATAATATTTCTTTCTCATTCTGCTCATATTAATCACAGCAACAGCTTAATGTATTGCAAATTTATGAAAATATATGCACAGTAATAATAAAAGTGGGTAAAAGCAAAAAAAAATGTTATGTTAGCCTAATTGTTTTTGTGTAATAAACAGATATGCTGCTGCTACACCACTAGGTGAATTTGCAGACAAAGCAAAAAAAAAAGAAAAGAAACATTCTATAGAAATTATTGTACAAAGGAAGTAGGTAAGTGTTAAGTTAGAGTTGACAGTAGTAGAAAACAAAGGATTTGACTCAAGCATACTGTAAAACTTCATTGACTTCTAGCATTAGTTAGCATCTTGTGTATGCACAATTTGGTGGCCAATACTAATCCTTCAAATGTGTAGTGTAGTCTCATTTTCAAATACTATGCACATCTTTTTAGGATTCTTCTTTTAACTTGACAAATTACAGTTTGAGTTTCCTGTACAACGCTTCTGTAGAGAGTCATGTGACAGCTCCAGATAATCCTGATAGTGTCTGTCCCTCATCAACCGCAGCTCAGTGGCCTGTAAACACTTCCAGTCGTTGCAGAATAAGGGAGGGTTGTAAAAGGAGTTGATAATATCTAAGGCCAACAGAGCAGAGAGAAAGTGCAACACAAGTTTACTCATAAAACAAGCCATCAAAGCCACATTCAACATGGATGAATGGAGCTTCACAGGGAGTCGTGAAGGAACACTACTGTACAGGGATTTCTAACATCTACAGGCCAGGATCACATGGAACGGAGACTATAAGACATTATTCTTGATTACATTCTTGGACATTAAGACGGGTATGAGTTTAAATCAATACCGAAGCAGCCCGGGTCAGTGCTGTAAAGTCCGGGCTTAGTGTGTAATCCCTGGTTTTATCCCGATGGGTCTAACCACTGGTCAGCTCTCCTCAAGCTTCTGCTGAATAATGGAAAGGGCCTACGCAAAGGTCAAGCCACATCTCAGCTTGTTGGATATCGTGTCCTTTACTTACTGCCCCCCTGAAACAGTCTGGTGTCCCTGCATAAGAATGAATGCACAAAACGCTAGCCATGCATTTGTGATGAAGATGACTGGACTGCTGAATATACATGCGCAGGAGCTACAGAATAAGATCTCAGTCAAGAGTTTTAGCTGTGTGAGCAGAGCTATGCAAACTGTCCCGTGCACTTTCTTTACACTGTTTGCTCAAATCTGCAGCTGAAGGAAAAAAAACAAGCCTCACTTTTTTCACCCACCTGCATTTGAACTAAACATAAGAGAAAGACCTTGTTTTTGTGTAGATTCACAAACACAATATGAAGACTGTGTTAAATGTTAATTAAATCTGCATTATAGAATTAAAATCAGAATTGTAATAAAAGCAGCTAAGTTAACTTGACTTATGTACAGTATTTGTAGCGCTAAATGCTAAACTCTGACAATTAGTAATCATCAATGGTTAAGTAAATGGAAGCAAAACACACAAGAGACTATACAACTAACAAAAACTACCTAGTGACAAAATGAACCAACAAAAGAGGATACTGGCCATATAGAAAACTATAGGAAAAAGTTAAGAAAAAAAAAGAGATTAGGTTACTGAGAGACCTAAAACTATTATCCCACGTCTCCCTTACCCCCTTTCTGTTTATAGTTATAGCCCTAACATGATTCCTTCAACCTCATTATGTACAAATAAAATGCAAAACCAGCAGTGATGTCCACCATATCTCCACTACAAGCCCACCTAATTGGCTACATGCTGAAATGTGTAGCCTAACTGCATGAAAGACATCTAAATGTGCCAGACACATGTGCTTAGAGCCACTGTGGGATAATGTGACAGTTCATTAGCAGAAGGAAAAATACCTTAGGTGGAAATACCAAGAGGGCATTAGATCAGCACAGCCAGACTGAGTGTGATACCTACAATAAACAGTAGAGGGGGTTAGTCTGATAGTGGAATATGTCCAAAACGGGCTGTGTGCACATTCACAGGACATTTAAATGAAGAATAGGAGATTGTCCAAAAGCTATGTAATAGGTTTATCGTAGCACAAAACAAAACAGTACATTTTCAGCCTCACCATAACAAGTCCATCCCATGTCACCTGGCTAAGAGACAGAATTATTCTAGACTTAAAAGCTTGAACTGACACACAGAATGCCTTAACACCAAAATACTAACTACTGGTTACAAACTGAATTCATTAAATTAATTTTACAGTAATAATATAATACGGGCTTCACTATTTAGAATTGAAAAGTACAATAAAGCAATTTGGTTTTGAATTTATAAGATTAAGTGTAGAATAAGACAACAGTTTTTGGCATTAGTATTTGCCACTGAGTATGAACCAAATTAATCAACATAGAAAAAAAGAATGACTTTATTCACTAAACTCAAGATTACAGTTAATGGACTACTGCAGTCTTCCATCATCAACATTTTGTTGTTGTTTAGATTTATGCCTTTCACTCACATTACATCACGCCCCTATGGAAATCTATAGAGCCATCAGACAAGAACAATGGTCATAAAAGCAGAGAGGACCTGGGGAATGCACACATGGACACTAGTGAATGGGATAAAGCCCATCTGAGCCGACAGATGGAAGTGACACAGTGACAAACAGCATTCAAACATAAAGCACATAAAAGAGAGGAAACACAGCTTGTGTACATAAGTGACATGTGCGTATGTCAACCTTTTGTCTCAGCAGTTTGCTCCGGACGCGGCCCCATAGTTTGGCCCCCGTGTTGCTGTGCCTCTTGAGGGTCGGGGTCTGCGGCTGACTGGACACCAGGTTGTGGTGGTTCTGCTCAATACAACAGTTCTCCAGCCGCTCGCACACCGAATTCAAGTTTACATCCGCAACTATAATCTCCGTCATCCCAAAGCCGGATAGGTACAAGCTGATGTTCAAACTAGGTGTGTTGAAGTCGCTCTGGGATTCAGCCAAACTCAAAAATGTCAGATATTCAAAAACGAGATAATGATAAAAGAGATGTGTTAAATCCTGTCATGGCGTCGCAATGTTAAAACTCCAAATACGTGAGTGGTGCTGTTTGATGCTAGTCTTACAGTCAGCTGCCAGCATCTCCTCACGGTGCGCTCTGACTTCCACAGCACAGCGGGCGAGTGCAGCGCAGAGCCAGGGAGAGAGAGAGGGAAAGAGGAGAGGGGAGGGGCAGTGGGAGTGAATGAGCCACGCTTGTCACTGTCCAGATGTGGATGGACACACCTCCCCATAACAGAGCTGAACTGAACAGGAGGTGGTAGTAATAGATAAGTAGAAGAGCACAGTCAATGAGGAAAGAGCAGAAGGAAGAGGAGGAGGAGGAGTGAGGCTAAGACTAGTGCTCTGACCCACTGTCAACCTTTGCCAGAGCAGAGCAGCAGGAAGGGATTAAAATAGGGATTGCAAGGAAAAACATAAACTTGGGCAGGTGGTGAAAAGATGTAAAGATCTAGTTTCTAGTGTGTATCAAAATGAAACAATACAGATCTAGTATTGTCGTGGCCTGGCAATAAGACTCACTTGTTACAAAATATGGAAGTATGTAATAAGTTCACCTAGATCCCATCCCTAAAGAAATGACACTGCAAAACCAATCCTTTTATTTATTTGGCTATTCAACCACATTTAGAGGTAGTTTAAGCTTTTGTGAATTACCCCAATCCATCCCAAAAATGTATATATACAGTATATAGTATATTAGTATATTGTGTCTATTGCCCTACATTTTAAAGCTTGTTAATATAATTTGCTGTTGACACATACTGAAACGATCAAGCGTATACTACTACTTTACAACATTGTACGACTGAATTCCCACATATTCCCATATAATTCCTTATTCCCTGATAAAGTGCAGTTTTCACTTCACCACCATTTTACAGCTCTGTGATTCCTCCCTTCAGAGACACTCCATATGCCGGCACTCACTCACTCTTAAAAGTCCGCACACATTTTTCCACTACAATGCTTAACCCTTTTCACTCTGTTGACATTGGAACGCCATTCAAAGACACACACACTGTACAACCTTTATCTTTATTCAGCTGCTTTTAAAAGGCGTGTCCCTCTGTATAATGGATCGATATGGTCGGGATTGCGCGCCAGTGTGTGCCTGTCATATTGCATCTCCATCCGCCATGTCTGTGTCCTCTGTTTGGATTACATGAGGGAATATTGTGTTGTGAGGAAAAGGTTACAGACACAAGCATGCATTTTAACTATGTCTGCTGGATGGTGGTTGTGGTTCATGACAGTGTAAGCCAATGATTCAAAAAGGATTGCCAAAAGTAAAGATGCTAGAATGTTCTTGACCTACTAAAATATGGGGTAACACAGTTTACGTAAGAAGGGCAATTACACACCGATGTGCAATAATATATAATTCATGTGCACTGTGGATCACCCAGTAACAAATGGGGTGGTGGTTTATTTACAGATTTTAAGTGTTACATCATATGAAAATACAAAAACAGTATAGATGACTTGGTCAATGTTACACATGTCTTCAATTTCAGAGCAATTTCCCCTATGTTTATTATTGGTATTCATCTTGTCATCTTTCCAGATTATATCTAGGGTCAAAACAAAGGTTGAATGTTAGGTATGCTTTTGTTTACGGTTACATAACCTATGACTAAACTGGACTTCTGTCTTTCTTACAAACCCACCTCCTTAAAAAAAGACAACCTTACCCAATTTATTTA
>JAVQKG010276405.1:0-16234 GCA_036025885.1 Hypseleotris bucephala
AAACTATACATTTGGGTTTTAGTTTAGAAAATGTACAACTAATAGGAACTGTAGCATTTTTCATGAGGTACATGGTGGTGGAGGTACATGGTGGTGGAGCCTGCAGCCAGACCCTCTTGAAAAAAACTCAAAGCAGCGGAGGTGTGGTGGTGGCATCATAGGCTACTGTATTTCCACCATCGCAGCAGAATGACAAAGCGCATTAATCATACCGCCAGAAAACAGCGCCTGATTAATTATGCCTGTATAAATAAGTCGTTACAGGCAGAGACAGGAGCTGTCGACTGGCTCGTTCCCAAGAACCCCCGCTCTTACGCTATGTGCTTTCTCTATCATTCAGGATCTGGGCGTTTGTGTGAAAAATACTAAATATGATGAAGCCACACAGCAATGAAGCGGCCAGTCTGACCGGTTGGGTTCACATCAGTGTATTTTCATAGAGGTTAGTGTTGAGGTAAGCATGAGAAGTTATTTCTAATAGCCTACAGTTCACAACAGCTGATAACATCTTAACAGTCACACAGGGGGCAGGTGTGAGAGGCTGGGTCTGTGGCAGTTCCCATAAGCATTGAGGGCATTTGAGCAAGTGTGAGTGAATAAAATCCCTTTATCTTAAAGTTGATCCTGCTGACACCACACCTTTAGGGGTCATACTTTGAGCCCTATCACCTCACAACAAACCTCTATGCCAGCAACTATGGGCCTTAGGCAGGCTACACACAGTGGCAAAGTTGACACAGAAACATTCACATGGGGCAATTTAGCATCACCAATTTTTGAAAAGGACTCAAAGTAATAATGAGAGGACATGCTTAGGTTCCTGTGTCCTGGATACACCATTTTAAAGGATTTGTGTGACAGGGTATAGCTGTGTATTGACAACAGAGATTAAGTTCTGTTAGCAAAGACACCACCATTTAAACAATTTCTTTCAATTACAGGTTGACTTTTGTCCCACCAGCACAATATTTTTGAAACCCCTGTAATGTTGTTGCAAGAAAGTTAACTTTGACTATATCACACTTCACACAGAAGTCACAGTTATTTATTTTGAAACATGGGCCCTGTCCATAATCTTTGACTTTGATATACCCTTATTTCTTGACTTAAATTGAAACTAAAACAAATCTATATGATTCTGAGCATATCTTTTTTTACACAGTTGTTCTTGTTGCAGTCTTTGTCAGTCTGCAGCTTGTAGGAAAAGTGAGAGTATGAATGAATAGGTCTAGTTATCCACAGGTGATGGTCTGCAGCCCTCAAATGCTGCATTGTACTCTTCTTTATTATGATAACATCTTTAATTGTGACCACTGGGTGTCACTATACATCTCTGATCATTATCTCTGTGCCCTCCTTGGCCATATTCTTTCATTCAAATTAAAACATGCTCTTTAAACACAAACCTGGTTCAGATCCCCTATATTCCCTAAACTCCTTTTGTCATGCTCGATACACAGTTGTGAGCATAGAAAAAGTGTTTGTGTGGTACTCCCTGTTCAGAAAGATCTGGGTTGGTCCCAGTGAGGACACCTCCAGTGGCAGCCATCTTGGAAGTGGCGATATTGCACTGGCATGGGTATGTTTTTTTTTTTTTTGTATGTGGGCGTTATTTCTATTTCCCTGAATTTATAAAACATTGCGTCCCTTTGCTTTGCCTTTTCAATCCATCTCACCCCGACCTCACTGCTTTGCGTCTTCTCAACCATGCAAATAGGCTCATTTACAAGACGGGAAAAAACAAATGAGAGGGAAAAGGGAAATGGAGAGTCAAAAAGGGTCCCTCCCTACATGCACCTCCTCTACCTCATGCCCCATCCTCTGGTTATCCAGCCCTGCTCATTTGAATAAATTAACAAACCCTATGTCTCATGTCTATGTATGTGCACTCTCACATCTCACCAAACACATATATGCAAGCACCTTCATGTCCAAAGAAGAGGATCAGCGGGAAATGTACACATGTCCTGCACTAAACACGCTATTCTGTCATGTGATGAAACCCTCGCATATGCCACAACATTAATGCATATTCTTGGCTATAGCAACACACTTTTGATTGTAGTTGCTATGTGAAGCTTTATTGTGTGGGGTTTATTTGAGTGTAATGCTACACCATGTGGAGCTGAAAAAACAAAGGAATGGGTTTGAATATGTTGGATTTTTGTCCCTCTTGATACTTGTTTCTTGATCTTCCCTTAAAACACTAGTTCCATTCTTTGTTGACCTTGATGCTCCTTCTCTCTCACTCCTAATTCAGCCCTTGTAGGTGCTCCAGTTGATTGGGGCTGTGCATTCATTGTGGATACATTATCTGTGATATGATCCTAGCATGTAGTCAGGCCTGAGGGGAGCTCTGATTGTCTGAGCATTAACATTAACATGCACATTAACTTATCCGCTTCATCATTCTTTCTGTCTGCCTTTGGCCCCTCCCTCTTCTCTCTCTCCCTGTCTTACTCACTCTTTCTCCTCAGTCAACAAACTCTCTTCCTCTTGTTCTTCCTTATCTCCAGGCAACGACTCATGGAGAATGGTGGAAACAGTCACACGGCACTACTTTTTGATGTAGTAGTGGCAGCCGTGGTCTTATTCCCTGGAAGTCTCTGTGAGCTGCGTGTCTTTTTTCTGGCCTGGCCGGCCCAGATCAGCCTGTCAGGCTCCATGACTATCACAAACTGACATTCAGTATAACCTGCTTTGTGGTGTCAGGCCTACTCACATCAGCTTCTTAACCACCTCAAACCATGACATATGAGATACTGTAAAGGACTGTTGCGCTGGGTGGAGCTTAACTGTGAAGTGTGAAGTTCGAATGTCAATACATATGTCGTAGAGAGGAGGGACTAGTCTTAAAATACATATTTCTTGCATCCATCTTGAATCTTAATATTTTTTAATTGTGTCGAGAAGCTCAAATTTCTGTGTCTATTTGTGTGAGAGGAGATGCAGAGTGGGTATGTGGGTGTCTGTATTTCCACCTGTTACATAATGGAACAGAGTCAGATTGTGCTGCCATACCTGCCACATTAGGACAGCTCTTCACCGAGAAGGAACCCTATACAACTACAAATAGTTTTTACTGTATTTCAAAAGGAGAACCAAATTAAACTATGGATTAAAGGTTTCTTTACGCCATTTTTGTGCAGTTTATTTATGGTTTAAACACCTATTGTAGGTCTCATCTAACTCTCCCCTGAAACAAAAAGAACAATTTCAACGAGTCACATCTGCAATGTTCAAACTTTCCATTTGCAAGAGATGATGCAGATGTTTAGGCTGAGGTTCTGGATTAGTATAGGCTACTTAGTCCTTACACACTTACGTAACACACCAAACAAAGTTTGCTGTGTTGCAAGTTAAATTTAAAAAATAAATAAAACTTATACAACTGTCTTATAGCTTCAACATGACGCGTTCAAGCTGACGCGTATAGCCTACAAGTAACGCACTTTCCATTTTAAACTCGACAAGGTTGCACCTGCGTGTACGCCTTGAAAGGACGCGGAAAAAAGACTCATTGGCATATCTTGCGTTTTCACTTTGCATGAGCTGCACATCCAGGAAAAGAACACTGAATTATGGAGATGGTCTGCTTGATTTGAATGTAAAATAGCCTGTATTATCTTTTCTCAACGGATGGTGGGGAAGTTTTACGAGAAAACATTTAGCTACCCGCGTAAAGGTGTGCTTCTGATGCGCACGTCAGAGGTCCCAGCAGTTTCTCCGTGGCTCTACAAGCGCGTCTATGGCTCACCTCAACATCACGGCGTATCATTAGAGACCGGGGGTGGGGTAAGGGGAGGAGAGAAGAGAGGCAGAGGCGGTACTCTGTTTTCCGCGGCTCGTTTCGCGGCGCTGGAGATTGCGGGACCTGGGCTGGAGAGACAGCCGGGGAGCATCAGCACATCCAGTCCAGCACAGGACCGACTCCCTCCCCTATTCTGTGCACTCTTTTGGGGACTGCACAACATTCCTATGATATACAACTGCTTTTAATGGCATGTGGCTTGTAACTTTACTTCTGCTGTATTCTTTGCAAAAAGGTATGTGCAACACGTTTTACTAATTATCTTAAAATGTATGTGTGCTTGATACTTGTCAGGTTAAGTTACCCAATTGATGTTAAATGCAACTTCAAATAGTCAAAAGAACCAAACAAAAGTTTTTGTGCTTTTAAAACGTTATTTGTGCGTGCGAAATGTGTCGTCCATTATGGAATCTCAATTTATATTCAGTTCCAATGGCTTACACACTGATTAGCCAATAATGTCATTTAAAATGACCACACACGTCTTCTTTGATCAAAAATCGATATTAGTTATATCTGTCAGACTGTAGGAAATCTCACAGATGTTTTAAGAGCCTATAGGGTTGGTTAAGAAGAGAAAGTCGATGGTATATTTGCATTTTGCATAATGAATGTGAGTGTGGCGGTGTCGTGAATATGGAGGATGCTGAATAGAAGGAGAGGCTGATAAGGATCTGCATGCGCTCACGGAAAAACAGGCGACCCGGTGCACTGACTTTGGTCACAACTCGACAGTTTATCCTGAAAAACTCAAAGCTGTTATCAAACTTTAACACGTTTTGTAACATTGGCTTCTAAAAGACATACTGTATGCCACTGAAAATGTTTGTTTTTTTCTCTAAACAGATCCTTTTTTGCGTTTTGGTCTAAACCACATTTTCTTTTATAAATCCATAAATGGGAGAAGCATGTCTGTGTCAGGGGTCAATAGACTGATGAAATGCGTGAAAATTATGTTTGGGACACATCGCTCTGCGTGGCCTTTAATTTAGAGTTAATATGTCCCACTTGTATATTTAAAAATGTGATCGTATATTACAGCTGATTTTCATGATTAAAACGTTGTAAGAATCATTGTGTGGCGCATATAGTCAGTTGTTATCTAGCCCGGTCTAATTATTCATCCACCATTTTCTGTGGCACTAGATTGTACTGATTGGCTTCGCTCTAAATACTGCGGAAGAGGCTGAGGTGTTCATTTTGCATTGGAATATTCTGTGATGTGTTTTTAAGCAAATTATTACCAACTTAACATATTTTCTCATTCACACAAGAGACGTATCAATTATTAAGAGTATTATAGATCAAATGTGTGCTTTTCTTCACACTGAATGAGATGTGCCTGTGACGCCCTGGTCGTTGCGCTTGGCCTTGGCAGTGCCCTTTGCCAGTCTGCAGATGTTTTGTTCTTTCTAACCTGACAGCGTGTGTTTTATTTTAAATATACTCACTGTAGATTGGCTTGTTCCGTGAATAAACGACATTTAGCCCATGTGTGTTATAAAGGAGGGAGGGCTGGGGACTGCAAAGAGTCACTGAAGCGGAAAGAGTGCTTGAGATGGGCGAGATGGAGATAATAGCCAAAGACAAACTTTCGTTTTCCGTCTGTTTTACAACGCCACACTACACTCAAATTGCATGAATGTGTGTGATTCTTTTGTGCTATTCCTTTGTGTGTTAAAAAGTTTATTTTGACGCGTAAAGGTAGCTCAGTTGTTATGTTTGCACATGCTGAAGTAGCTGCTGCGCATTTTCTGACTAGACTTAGCCTCTTAATAACACACTTTAGAGTTGATTATTTTACACGAACACCATTATATTCACAGCTTATTCTCGCTTATTACAAAAATAAATATTTTCCCCCATTTAACTTATGTTTTCGGAACATACATTTAGTCACAGTGAGCGCGTGTTGCTGCGCTTTGGCTGCACATGAGCGCACCTGCCCCCAAGAGCGGATGAGAGAGGGTGGAGAACATTCATCCTTTGTCATGTTTTGGGAGTCTGCTTGTCTTTTTATGTAAGGGGAATCTCACTCAACAGAGAACTGAAGGAAATATTTCTTAGGCCTAGCAGGCCACACTCAGGCCCCGGACAATGTTACATTTTTAAACCGCTTAAGTGAGAACACTCAACACCTATTCAGGGGGACACCCGCTGCTGTGATTTAAGCAGTAATAAGACGGATCACTAATAATTTTACCGTAAAAAGTCACATGAGTGATTGGCATAGACTCGGGAACTGTGTGATAATTATTAATCAGTTATATTTTTTCTAGTTTGATCCTATTTGAGTCGTCAGGCCTTGTCTTCACAGTCACACACATGTTGCGTTTCCTGGTATATTTTACAGATAGAACGGAAATATGGTTGTAAACATAACAGTTCTAAGACTGTGTGTGATGTGTCTAATTGATGCGTCTCGTTTCATTTGTGTCTATCCATGCTGTGTGCTCTGTCTTCTGATGAGAAGATGATGCACACGTTTGTTTAGCTGGTTCATTCCCTACGCAAAGTCTTATCATGGACGTGTGATCAACTTCTTAATTCTTACAATGCATATTATTTAGTGGTGTACTGATAAGGCAGAGAAATAAACTAAAACGTTTCTTAAAGAGGAATTAATTTTTGCAGATTAAAGTTTTGGATACAAAACCAAAAACTCACGCATAGGCTACTAGGCTACTTGTGTTTCTTCTGATCATAACATAGGGTTTTAAGACGTCGCAAATTATTTGAAACTCTAGAGCAGTTTGGTTCGTAGCACATTGCACATCTCCAAATGCCTTTGAAACATGTTACAGGCAGTCCCTGTATTGCTTTGTCACTTTCAGGTTTACTCCATCAACTTCTCTTCTTCGGCATTTAGCGCATACATTTGATTGGTAAACGTCATCGTGTGTGTTCTAAACGCTCTCTGATTCTTTGTGGATCGCATTATTGCACACCTTTGCTTCAAATAAGTTGTAGAAGTGATTTAGTCACATTGTTTAAGATTTGTAAAGGTTCTAATACACCCGCAAACTTGGGAAGGAAGTAAAACGGAGTTCATTTGCAACACCGCACGTACTTGTAGCCAATCTTGTAAACAAATAGACTTGGGTTTATGACATTATTTTTGTTATTTACAAAACCCTTCTTCGTATCTTGTTGCATTTAAATGCTCAGTCAACATGTTTTACGGACAACAGTTAGATCCGGAATACTTTCTGTTGCGCACAATGGAAAAACTGCGCTGTCTGAAATAACTAAATTACAAGTAATATTAGAGTAGTAAGTTATAAGCGTGTTTCAGTATCACATGTCTGCCTGTCTTTTAGTTTCTTTTATCACGTTTTATGACTTTGCTAACATTGTTATACAAATTAGGCACCCACACCCAGATCAGAAGTTCAAATAATTTAGATTTTCATCATTGGAATTCATCAATCAATATTATACTTGTAAACAGTAAGATTTGAGGAACATTTATTCAGTGTGAAAGTTTGTGCAAGATTTAGGACAGAACAAACTCCTTTAGTCATTCACACATAGATTAAAAAGAGATGAATTGTCAGGTGAAGTGTTTTCGTAATAATTTATATCCCCTGTCCTGTAATTTTTGTACCCCATACAAGCTGTTATTGTATTAATTGTTGTGCTTTTGCACAAGAGTTGGAGAGGGATTTATACCCTCTTTTTTCTTCTGTATGTGATGGTATGAATGTGTCTGAATGAATGTAGATGAGACAGGAAATGCTGCATTATGCATAGTTGTTCACCATAGGCAATATCCCTGCTTCTCAAACATACATATTCATGCACCGTTTTCATATCCACTTCTAAGTGTAAAGGTAAAAAAAAGTCAAAAAGAAAATTAAACAATAACATTGGGAAGTAGTTCAATTAGATTAATAATAAACACACATTTTAAACCTGGCCACCAATAAATGGATTCATGGTAATTCACAAGGCATTTGTTGGAAAATGATTTTATATACTTTAAATATGGTGCTTTGCATGTTATATTTATACACTTCAGCCAATTTTATTGGTAAATTGAATAGCTATGGCTATTTTACATTATTAGTAGTGAAAGAGTGTGAATACAACCAGAGAAAGTGAAAAAAAAAACTAAATAAAATACACATGTCATGTGGTCAGACTAAAATGTTTTGAACAATTAGACAAAATTAGTGCATGGACAATTCAGAGGTCTTCTGTACACATTTGGTGTGGTGCTGTTCATGCACTTAGGAGTCTGTGGTGGTGCTCTCCATGGTGCTGAAAGAGCTGATCATTCTGACTAGCAGCAAGTGTGAATGATTGACATAGATTTAAATGATACAATGGATTGAACTTGACCAGATTTTTTTAAACACAGTTTGTTCCAGTTTTACTTGAAGTGAGTGGTGCTATGTGTTTTACATCTCTAGCATCTTGTTGGTAAACTTCCACTAAAAATGGGCACCTTCCTAAAGTACTTAGGAGTTAGGAGTGCTTTGCTGTCATTTAAGATTAGTCTCTCTCTACCTTTTACCATACAGCACACAGGTAAACATTTACCAAACACTTACCCCAGCCATAAACGGTATTGTGTAATATAGAACTTTTGCCCTGCTCTTTGATCTCTCTGCAGAGTGCATAGACTGTGTGTGTTAAATGTGAAAGGAGATTATGCGGGTTTAACTCTAGGCGTCTGGCATACAAATTCCCATCACATAGGCTGTTCAGGAAGTCGAGTATGTGAAAAAAATTGTAATATATGTATACTTATCATGCTGAAGTAATATCAAACCTTTCAACCATTTTCCATGATCTGGTCATATAGGCAGCTAAACTGTTAGCTAAACTATGCCACCAAAAGTCTTAGATGTGTATGCTTAGATACAGTACATACCTTTTTTCAAATCTGGAGCCTAGATAAAATCTGTTATGCTCTCTAGATTTTAATTAATTTGTGTTAGCTGACCAACCTTCTTCCCTAGCTCATTGAGAATGAAAAAGATAGGACTAATTCGTGCATTGTTGACATAATCCAGGAAAAGGGATTAATTAAGTACCACTGTCTGAAAAGAATTTTTTCTGGCTCAGGGCACAGTGTCTTCCTCTGGCCCACCGCCAAGCTGAGCTCAGCACTTCTTAATACTCTTCTACATCCCCCCATGCCTTCTTAACCCCAGTGAACACATGCACAACCACACAGCTCCCTAATGTCCTACTCTAAAAGGGACCTGGGAGGGAAGAAATGTGTCAATTATAACAATTTATCTGTCTCTGACACTTAATCTGGTCAAAGTATTGTTATATAACTGTAAATCCAAACCGGGCTGGCTTCTTTAGGGCGTGAAGCAACATAATCTCAATCTCATGGATGTTCTATTCTTATATCTCTCATTAATACATACAGTAGGTATTTGTATGAATTATAAATTGACAGAACCGATTAGAGAGGGTTATATGTGCTGTATTGAGTCAAATGACACTCTTTCTCTTCTTCTGAGGGTGTACATTATCAAAGGATACCGTGGACACAGATTAGATAAGACATATTAGGCATATACAATGAGATGATTAGCTTCAGTTTGGCACACCCAACCCTAGTATGTGGGTGAGCAGATTTTATATTTGGACATTGTACTCATGTCTTACACCAACTTAATTCTGTTTTCTATCTCTTTTATCAACAGTCAAGAGTGAGGATGTTGTTTCTACGCGACTGTACTTTGTGAACGCCTCCCTGCAGCGGGTGACCTTCTCCAGCTCGGTGGGGGTGTCCCTGCCCTGCCCCGCGGGCGGCGCCCCCCATGCCGTCCTGCGTTGGTACCTGGCTGCCGGAGACGACATTTACGACGTACCCCATATCCGCCATGTGCATGCCAACGGCACCCTCCAGCTCTACCCCTTCTCTCCCTCTGCCTATAACAGCATTATCCATGACAATGAGTACTTCTGCACTGCCGAGAACCAGGCAGGCAAGATTAGAAGCCCCAGCATTCACATCAAAGCAGGTGAGCAACAGACTTATTTTTTTGGTGGGTCATTTAACTCTCATGGATATTTAAAGCTAGCTTAAACAGTAGATTGTATCAGCATTGTCATAATTTACAGTTTGTGAATGTTTTTTTTCCCTTTTCCCCACAAACATGTTCACTCACAATCTGTCTTGCTGTACAGGATGATATTAAACAATCTGAATATGTCCTGAAAGTGCCCAGTCCATTTATCTACTGTCTGCAGACATCAGGCAGCTTTATCATCAGTGGTTGCAGCATCATCTCACACCCATAGTTTAGGATTAAATGTGGAGGATCTCATTGACACCCTCAGTAGGAGAGTTTGAGTGACCTGCCCAGCATTTCTCCCAAGGTCAAAACTGCGGAGTTGTGACATTGCTGTTGTTGAAGGTGTTTTCATACTAGAAAACAGTACACGTACAACTCACATGCACATACTGTACCTGTGTGTTTGTTCACTTGTGAATCATTGTATCCATAGAGTGATATGGACACAGAGACACATATATCAACACACAAACAAGCACACTATGCACACCAGCCTGTGCACAGCTCATGCCAGCAAGCCTCCTGTCTCCCAGTCTCTCCATCTGTCCATGGACTGGAAAGTCCCCTAACTACACACTCACAGAAATACACACAGATGCACACTCTCAAACACACACAGCCATTTTAGTTAGGCTTGCTCTTTGTGTTTAGTTGCCAGCTCTTTGTCAGAGTGTTTGGCAGGAAACATTTTGGAGAGTCAGCTACAGACATGGAAAGATGTGCAGAGAATGATGAAAAAAGTAGATTTTCGGGTCACATTAGCTGCCAGGCAGACATTTTGACTGTCCGGCTCAGTTTTGAAGAAGGAGAAGAGTCAGCATTAAACTATAATTTAACAGTAAGAAAATAGATAATATATTTTACAATGTTTCTTTTTTTTTTTTTTTTTTTTTTACCACAACACAAAGTAACACACCCATATGGCCTGTGTGGTTCCCAGAGGAGGACAGTCCCTCCAGCATGAGAGTGACCTTCTAGCCAGCCTCAATACTAGGATGACCTTCTCTCCCAAATAATTACAACAATTAATCAATTAAATGCTGAGGCAACCACAACTCCACAGCTCCATAAGCAGGCCTCACTCACGTGTATTTGTGTGCACCTCATTACCTCCTGAGTCCCACACACACTCACTTCACACATGCAAAACCCCGCTGTTGCCATGGGCGACAGAGGCGTAAGCGCTAGGGTGTGGCATGCCCCGTCTCAGGTGGCGCAGGAGAATGATGACAGCTGACAGCTCACAGTATGGCTCCCCCCAAAATTAAGCCCCACCCCCACCCCTTTCTCTCCATCTCTTCACTTTATTTCTCTCTTTATTCTAACCCCCTTTTCTCAGTCTTCTCTATAAATACTGATTATGGTTCAGTGATACCACTAGTACCTGCGTCCGGATATCTCTACATATCTGAAAAGAACTATGTGGGCTCCTTACCAGTTAACTGAAATGTATTGTTTTGTTTGTTCCTTTGTTTGTCATTTGTTTTTGTTTTTTTGTCTTTTTTAAATGTTTAAACCATAATCTTGCCACAGAGGGTTACTATTTGTTCCAGCCCTAAGCTTGGGTTAGTGTCTGGAATGGCATCCAATGTAAAAGCCTATAAAACGTCACTGCACTCTAAAAGGCAGATGTTTTGCTTTGGTGGTGATTCTAAAATTTTGTAAAAAATAAAATAAAATAAAAAAAATAACGAAAAAGATTTGGGTGAGAATTAGGTGTCAAAATTCACCACACCTAATTCAAAACTCATTACCAGATTGCAAGACGCCTGCTCACCTCCAAGACAACTCACATGCACACCTGCATGCACATACAGGTGTCTTTCCAGTTTTCCATGTGTCATTGTCATTTTATAAAAAGTATAGTTGAACTTTATGAAAACTATGTGACTTTCTTGGTATTGGTTCTTTTTTACATTTGGCTTAGATCTTCTTTGTATATATCTTTTTTTTCTTGTGTGTGTTTTTGTGGCTCGCTTTATGAATAAGTAAATGCAGTATTTGGTTTCCCTGTCGTTAATTATTGAAGTGACAGTGATACAGGACTTGCCTCCCAGTGCGCCCAGTGCACCAGACCCATGTTTTAGCTCGTTTCTAGGCAACCAGTCTGCATATAGTCAGGCATCAGTAACATCCTAATGATTCTGCTGCACATACGATGGGGGGGTGCAATTTACACACACATCAGCTGCACTTCCATTTGCATCCTGTCATCACACATTTAAGAAATAATACATCATCTTTTTTTATGTTTGTGAAAACAAAATATGTGCTAATTATGCTATCAAACTAGAGGTGGCCACATGCAGGTATGTGAGAAAGTCTGTCTTTAAATAGTTTGCCAAGTTTACAATACAACCCACTGAAGTTGAATTATAACCTTCTTTGAACCTGCAATGACCTTGTCTTCCATTTGAACCGTAGCTAAACTGCCATGTTATGACTGACATCATAGCTGCAAACATTTACAAGCTGTCAAGCTGATTTTAAACACTCTATGAAAGGCTCATTCGGCTTTGGGGATTTATCCTGCTATTGACAAGTGGCACTGGGGTCAGTCAGAGAGTAAATAAATGATTGAAAGAATTGACTTGGCCACAACAGTCGAGGCTCCTTGGTCGATTCAGCCTATTGATCTGCAGGTAGATTGCGGCTGTTTGAATGAAAAATTAAAATGAAGACTTGATTGGAATTATTTGTTCAATGCATGTGATTTGTTTATAAAAAAGGCTTCACTTCTCATTACTGGCCTGTGTCGACTTACTCAAAGTGCTGCTGTTTATTTGACCAATTTACAAAGTAGCATTATAAAACCAACTCCTAACTATTTTAACATCAAGATTAATCCCAGGAATATCTTCTTTATTCTATGGAATTGGTCTGCAGATGACAAATTTCATATCTATAGAAGAATATTTATAATATTTCAAATCTCGGACATTTCTTTTTCTATATTTGAAAAAGGACAGTGGCACTTCTTCCAGTTAAATCCAGTGACAGTAGTGGGTGGCATAAAGCATTATTAATGACCAAGGAAACTGGCCTTCAGGCTAGGTGTTAATTATATCACTGAAGAGCTAGGGAAGAGCACAAACACAAGGGGGAATCTGTACTGTGTATTGCATGTGTGGGTCTTTAATGTACATTAAGCAAATATTTTCAAGCATGTGTTTATTATTATTTTTTTTATTATTAACATTAAGCTTTTTGCACCATCATCAGAAATGGTCCTGGTTTACAGAATATTTATTTATTGTATTATTTTTTTCCCCTCTTGTTATTAGATTTTTTTTGCAAAGCACCAATTACCAATGAGTGGGGACTTTCCCCCAGTTGATGACTATTTTTTTCCTTAAGCTTGTTTGCTCTGTAACATGTATCTGTTTCATCAATGTTTTATTTAATTTATTTGCATTAAATGTGATTAATGAAAATGTATGTCACATGAATGAATCAGCATTTCGCATTCCTGGCTAATGTAAATGTGACAGAGTTAACTGCAGAGATAATTTAGTTAGCTACAGGCTACTGTTTCCACCATTAAGCCTGTCTTAATCAGCAGCCTCCTCTCTGCACACTTGCAGACATACACACACTAGTGCACTATATGCCATGAGCAGTGCGTGTGTTTCTGATGCCTGGCGCCTGCTTGTGACAGTTCCATTGGCCCTCAACTCCTTCCCGTCTCATAGCATCTACAGTGTTGTTCCTTAAAAGGCCAATGGCCACTCACAGTGCATCCCCTTCAGCCAGGCTTCCAGTCAAATCTCCTTACAATCACATACTTTGCAGTGCCGTAAAGAAAAAATGTGGCCTGGTGGCTTTTCAACATAGATTGTTTACACTGGTTGACCTAGGGTTCAAAATATGTTGAAATTAAATATTGTATTTTTCGTGATATAAAAACTCTTAGAAATTCTAACAAAAATCTTTTTCACAGTGTTCAGGGAGCCCTACACAGTCCGAGTGGCTGACCAGCGCTCCATGCGAGGTAATGTCGCTGTGTTCAAGTGCCTCATCCCCTCAGCTGTCCAAGAGTATGTCAGTGTTTCTTGGGAAAAGGACACCGTCCCCATCATTGCAGGTAAGAAATACATACTAGGGTATAATTAATCTGTGCCATGTGGCTTATTGAAATGTACAGTCAATGCTACTCCATTGCTGTGACCATGATTTGCGTGCCATCTTTATTCGCTGGTGTTCTGTGCTAGGAAGTTTTTGTTAAGTATACTACAGTTGCTGAGGGATTTCAGTCAACCCCCAGCTAAATGTATCATGATTTGTGTTTTTATTTTGGCAGTAACACTATATGGTTTGATAAAGTTGGCCATTGCCGCAATGTTTTAAAGATTTGGGTTTGATGAAATGGCTTTTACTTGCCACATCCCTGGCACTTCACTTGCTGACTGACACCATTGTTGTTAATAGCTGTGTTACAGAGATAAATCATGCATCAGCTGTTGTGTGTGTGTGTGTGTGTGTGTGTTGACTGGGCCATCTAATGTGATGAGTGAGAGATGTGTTTGGATGTTGTGTGTTGTGTGCGCTATTCAGTCTTTTGTACAACAGTTAATAATAATATGCTATACAAATGGTTGCATGTTGATCATAGGAATAACATATACACAGTAACTTGTCCTTGAATATGTATTTTACACTTGTTTGTGTGTGTGTGTATGTGTAAGCTTCTCTGGCACACCGTTAACATTTGCTCCATAGAGCAATGGCAAATTGCAGGGTGTCAGATTAGACTGTTCAGGTCAGATGATACGTAGTGTTCCCGCTGCCCCTTATCTGGCTCTCTGATACCAAGCACCTCTTTTATCTCACTCAGTAGTGTGTATGTGTGTATCTGTTTGTGTAGCTCTTTGTATGGCTCTGTCCTTCACAGCGGCGCACACATTGATCCGGCACAGCTGTAGTGTGTGTATTTATGTGTGTGTGGCCTGAGGGGGGTTTCCAGTCTGGATCGATAAAGCTTGCTGTTGGATTCCCCTCTCTCTTGTCACAGATCCCTCAGTGTGAAAGTGGTGAAACCAGGGCCAGTCTGTTTGACTGATGGCTCTGCGAAGGCTCTGTGTGTGTGTTTGTAAAAGCCACTGTATCATGACTGCTTGGTAGGAGCACAGTAGGAGTAAGCTATTGATCAACTGATGGGCCGATTCATTAAAAAAATGCACATACAATATATATCAACTAGGCATGGGACCATATAATTTTTTTTATGATTAACGCTATTATCACGATAATTAAAAAACAATGTGTACAAGTTTAAAAAGTCCCTGAAATGTGAATTTAGAATCTCAACAGTACATTTTATTGTAGGTTGACACTAATATCACTTGAACTTTATAGGCCACTTACTTAATACAATAAATTATTTGTTCAGAGTAAGATCTAAACGGCATTGAGGTGCAAATAAATGACGATTATTGCAATGAACGATTATCACGTTTTAACGATGTTAAAAAAAAATTCAGTGTTATTGCAGGAATAAAGTGTATGGAATGATAGTAAAATTAATGCATAATCTGTAAATTAATCTGTTGTACGTTTTTATGGCAAAAGTTTGCAATCTTTGTTAAAAGATCTAAGACATTTTTTCTTTATAATTTTTGACATTTTTGCTAAAGCTGATGATTAGATTTTTTTTTGTTAGTTTTCTTTTTAGTCTCTTGTAGCAAAACTAGATGTGTGTTAGGATTTTGCTATCAAACAAGAGTTCTTGGACCATATCAGTGACTAATTTTGAACATGCATGTAATCACTGTGTGAGAAAGAAATTGTGGTTTAGGGTATTTTATTGACCAAACAATCAACAAGTGGCATTTGAATATGAAAATATGCAAATGGTTCAATAATAAATAAACAGAATGAAATTCCGAATTGAATGGATCACCCAACAGTCATAACAATGAGGATTGTGTAGAAAGTTGAATATTTGGACTCAAGACGACGAATTCGAATCTAGACGTTAGTCTAAAAGAATTATTGTCAAATTGTTTCCTAAATTTTGCTGAATTGAGATCAGGCTAAGGGAGGAGAAATTGACTGAACCTGTGTCATGCCAACCTGTGTGAAAAGGTGCGGCTTACTAAGAGCAGAGCAGGACTGGTACTAGCCACAGGAGGTCCGGCTGGAGGTCCGACTGAAGATCTGCAGGTTCTGGTTCCGTTGACAGACGTGGGACATTGATAGGCCGGGCGAGGTGGTCTAGATGTCTCTGGGCTCTGGTGGGCCAGATAGCTGCTGTTTCATGAAGCACTGGAGCAGTGGGCTTTGTTCACCCAAGCCATAAACTTTTGCATGTGGCAGTTGCAGGAAAAGTCAAAAACTTAAAGTTTAACCAAAAATTGTCAAAAATCGTAATACTGTAGAG
>JAVQKG010276418.1:0-18632 GCA_036025885.1 Hypseleotris bucephala
TTAAGAAAAGTAATAGTGAACCTGCAACACACACTTTTACCTGTATATCCCCAGTGGTCAATCATAGTACTACTAAAATATATCAACTGCTTCTTGAATACTTATAACCTCTGCAATGATCATGCTGGACATTATCAACAGTTATACTGTATGTTGAAAAGTCTATTGTAAACCCCCAAGTTGTAGTATTCTTTGCCTCTGGCATTTTGATGTTGACAGTTTTTTGTGTTACAAGTTAACTAATGCAAATGAAAGAACTAAATTTGCGCTGAGAGAGATTTCCCAAAATGAGTCAAAATTGAGATTGCGTATGTAGCAGTTTTGTATTGTTGCTATTGTAAAGTAAGCCAGTCTTTTCTCTATGGAGCAGCTGCTAGGAGCAGAGCTAGCACTGGCCTGAGTGTCTGGTTGAGTCTCCTCTTCTTTCGTCTTCTTATGACACATTTTATTGGTACTTGTGGCTGGTCCATGAATCTAATCAAGTGTTTTTGTCGCACGCGTGATGAAGAGTGTGGCCCTAATGCTCCTTCTTGACATGGAGCATGTGTAGAACCACACATTAACCTTGTAAAGTGCAGGTTATCAGCAGCAGCCCTCCTCACCTTTTGTGTGTTTTAGTTTGTGTTTTTTGTTGTTTTGTAGGTATGTGGTTGTGCACCAGGTCAGCATGTGTGTGTGTACATGTGGGCTCGGCTAGAAGAATAATAATCACCTCGCTATCGATCCATGTGATAACAGCAAAGTGGTGGAGAGATTGAGAAGAGGTTGCTGGTCGAACGAAGGGGAGAGAGGGGGGAGGGGGGGGGGGGGTGGAAGAATATATTTACAAGATGCGTATCACAGGACCCAGATAAGACAGTTGAATCATTGATACCGCTGCCTGTCAGAGCCATAACAAATTAAACAGTTCCTGTGTGCTCCATTTTGGCCGCTCTCCTCCCGCTGTGCTGTTTTGAAAGATGCAACAGTGCTGATTTGGCCGTGGGCGCTATAGGAGGGGAAGGAGGGGGCTCAGACACAAGGCTTGTTAGCACACTCTGCAGCCCCTTCTTTTTATGTTTGAAAACACCCCATTATTATTTCACAGGAATCCATACAAGACCAGTAGAGGGAGCACTTTGCTATTGTTCTGAACAAAAGCATCAAATCAAATCTTTAAAAAAAAGAGAGAGAGAGATAGAGAAATCAGATTTTTTTTGTTGCTGAATTTGGAACCATTTACAAATTTAATTGTATAACACAAAGAGGACCTAACAAACTGTGTTTAAATAGAGCAACCTCCTTGCCTCCATTGGTACAAACTTGGTGGATAAATGATGAACATAAACTCTCTGGACACTTTATTATGACCTATTTACCTGTGTAAATATCTAGCCAGCATCTAACCAATGGCCAAATCAGAATGGTCAGGAAGCAAATCTATGAATATAGCATTGATGTTAGTGTCAGATTACTGTTTTTCTTACATTTTGGATTTCTTTGCACAAGAGATTATAAAAAATATCCTGTGATCACTCCTTCAGTTGTAAAAATTATATAAACGTTAAAGTAATCACTTGTTATATGCAATGTCTGCAAACAACCATACCCGACTGCACAACATATCAACTGCTGAAATTAATAGGCGAAAGCAGCAGAAGACCACATTGGGTCCCAAGTCTACCTAATAAATTGGCCAGTGAGTGTAGATGTTTCTATTCTGCCCACAGTCTTGTCTTTTAGCAGCTCTTGTGGCAACTTTAGACCTCACAGGTTTGAGTGGTTCACCAACACATGAACCAACCTACAATTATTTACTTCAACTTGCACCCACCCACAGAGCAATGCCATGGTTACCAGACAGTCATTGTGATGCACTATTCTCATGTCAGGTTTGCTATAGGCTTGGTAAGACATCAAATGAAAAAGGGAGATATCTTTTAAATATTGTATATTGTATGTTACACTATAAAAGCCGTAGGGTTAGAAGGTTTAGTTTTGGTGGCTTCTTGTTGTTGCAGCAGCTAAACGCTTTAACCCTGGAGTTTTGCTGACATGTATAGAAAAATTTTGTGTGTGTGCACATGAACATACATACAGAACTGTGCAAATGTAATAGGGCAAGAGATGGCATAAGTAATGCCATAAAGTGGCCTCTGGATTACATACATCGATCAACTGTGGCATAAGCCCATAGCCTTATCTTCTAATAGCTTTGATCTTATAATCACAAAGTTTGTGACAGAGAGATGTGAGGAGCCTAAAACCACAAATAAATGGTGGGAGGAACCTACCTGTCCTTTCTATAAGTAGGCAAATTGTGGGCATGTGTTAGAGGTTTCTTCTGAATGTAAACTTTGCATTTTGTAAATTGATCAAACATAAACAACATATTTTTGAAAGCTATTAACCTAACCAGATGTTCTCAAACCTGCCTTAAACAATCGAAGAGTAATGTACATATAAACGTGTCTTCCATGACTAAATGTCTTCCATGACTAAATCGTGGATGACTATATGGTGACATGTGTCCATGTGCTTGGCCCTGTTTGCTCCCTCACTGTGCATCTTTGTGCCTTTACATCCACTCTTTTCTGTGTGTGTCGGTCCAGTTGGTGTAGCAGCTGTGTGATGGCAGCCTTTCAGCACGCTCCACTGCCTCCTCAGACGACCTCTGAGGTAGCCCTTCACCACATACGCACATACATACAAACATCCATACACACACATATACAGTACATGCACACATACACTTATACATGCAACAAGGAAAGTCAAAATACACACAAGTTTGTCAACCACAATGGCAGCCCCTGCTCTGAAATAAGGACAGCCAAGCAGCAGTCGCCTGGAGCTAGTTATCTAACACTCCAGAGAGGAGCAGCACAGTATCTGCTGCACCCCGTCTCCAGACACCACCACCAGCGCCTCGAAAAAACACAAAGATAACACTTCTTATAAAACATATATGGATCCTGTTCTAGTTTGTACTGATGTAATATGCAACATTATGTAAATTATAGAATACTCTGCACCAATATTGGGGACAGAAAGCACCATTTTATGTGAAATCCTGACACTTTTCTACATCTCCTTTTTTTTTTCTTCACGTTTTTAATGTACGTTTGTTTCTTGCATTATTAACAGCCTAATCCCAGCTGTAGTGGAGCCACCAGATTTGTTGGAAGATTTTTTTTTTTACTAATATAATTTTTTTTATGATTATTGATGATATTTTTTGTAGAAGAAGCCATTGCTGCTTCTCTGTTTTTGTCACACAGTATTTTAAATTAAAGATGAACATTATGGCCACTTTATTAGGTAGACCTTAGCACCTTATAAAGAGCCTAAAATTGTTAAAGGTTTGTGTGTTGTGCTTTCAGAGGTGGTCTTCTGAAGACCTAATTATAATCAGCGTTTGAGTTACTGTTGCTTTTTTTGGACTAAGCTCTGTATGTCCTACAGCTGGTTGTGCAAGTTGGTCCTAGTAGAACAATATAAATACTCTGAGAAATATATGTACTTTATCAAATTTTCTTTGATTTTACAATTTTATCAAAAATAACTTTGATCGTAAGTATTGTATAGGACTGTATAAATAAATGTGTATTTATTTATTTTGCTATTGTTATTGTTAATTAGAGCAGCCTGTCTCGCACCAGTACCTTTCTTTTGCTTTCAAATGCCCGGTTTGAACTTCCACATGACTGTATGCCTTATTGCATTGGGTTGTTGCCATGTGCCATGTCTTTTATTTTGAACTTAAATGCATACATTTGGTGAGTAAATGATTGAAAGATGATCATCTTCATATCTTGCATGTCCGGCATTATACTGCCCACATACAAAGACCGTACAAAGGTCAGAAGTGCACATGTGTACAATAAGTGGGTGGTTTAACCAGTTCACAAGAGACACAGATGAAGATCTCTTTGGCTCTGACTATAGCATACATTATGGTTATACATCTTTGCCTGACTGTAGATACTTCTCACATAATTTGGGGGGAAAAACAAGTTGAATCACATATACCAAATCTCCCATTCTCTACTTGCAGAAATGGTCTTAAACAGTACTACTTTTAAAATTATGTTGAATATATAATTCGATTTGTTGTATTTGGAAATAGTGTAAACATAGCCTAAAAAGATTGATGTTTCTTTACTGCTTTGAAAAATGTATCTCATAGCCTTAAAAACAGAGCACCCAGCTCCACACAGCAAAGTACAAAGTAATGACAAATGTACAACCATCTGCACCAGTGTGGTTAATGACAAGGTTTTCAAATGTTTTACTCAGAACCTTGAACTATCGAGCCACAATAGAGGCTTTTACGGGAAATACAGCTGGTTATATAAAATAGTGATTTTTACCAACGAGAGAAAGAGTCTAAACTGTTGAAATTTAAATTGTTTAGGCACCCCATCGCTCTGACACAATGATCAAAGCCTCAGCACACAGACAATACAGTTCATTATAGTGAAAACTGTACCACATGTGCAAGTGTCCGTGTATAAAAGTGTATTTGAGCTGTAATAACCATTCTGTCAGTAAGTTAAAAATGTCTTTGTAGAGAAATGATGAAAACCAGCATTGTGTTAGTTTGTGGGGAAACCAGCTGTGTGTCATTCCTTGGCACACCGGGGTGCTTGGAGCCTTTGAATAATATTAGTCTAGCTAACAGGCATGTAGTAGCCACTGGGCATACAGATGTGTGTGTGAGAGAGAGATGGCTGTCGCTGGGAATAGTCTTACTCTGCATCTCTGTCAGCTCCCTCCTGGACCCTCCGTCCACAGCGAGAGGCACACACACACACAAGCACACTGGGCTGTGTAATAGCTGTCATGCCTGCGGCCATACCATGCACTGCAGGGTGCATACTGAAAAGCGGTGCTGCAGTGAAGCATGGTCTCTCTACACCTCCCCAGTGCTGTGTGTGAGTGTGAGTGTGAGCGAGTGAGCAAGAGAGATATGGGCAATATTAAAACAGTCAGAAAAATGATTGATATTGGTGCTGTTTGCTCCTGTATAGTCCAGGTTAAAGACCAACTGTACAAAGACAAGGACTAGACGGCATCAAAACACATCGTCCAGACACACAGCACCTGACCAAACTGGTCCTTTTTATTCCATCTATTCAACTGATGTGGCAGCCTGTGCCTCAGCGGGCCATAATGATAGGGTAGCCAAGGTAAACCATTATTCAAAAACCTTTTCCATCATATATTATTCACATATTCAAATATACCACCATTATGCAAAAAGTGTTGCCTATTAGAAGTATCATATTTCACATTCAAATAGGGACCATTATGCAAAAGGCGTCGGCTGATTTTGAAATAGTGGTATTCCATATGCCACTGTTGATTTGAGAGTGACCTTTTGAACCTCGGCTCTGTCAAATCGATCATCAGTAACCTTTTCTCTAAACCCACCTCGCCTCCTTAAGAGACACGCAGCACACGTCCCACGGTAATGCCCATAATGATGTATTCACGACCTTATGTAGGCCTGGAAATCCTGAAATAACAGAGAAAATACTGTATGTTCAGACTAGTGAGTCCTGCTTTGACTTTCTCTGGCTAAATCAAAAACTGTTTTTGTTTCCTATTTAGTTAGGATATGATAAAACATTCAAGCTGTCAATAGGACTTTTTTTTGCAAAAGGTAAAATATTTTCCATAGTATTGTTTACATAGTTTTATTTTGCAAATCAATAAATCTGTTTGTAATCTATTTTTTTGATTAATCAATTTATCATCTCATAGCAATTTGTGCGTAAATAGGAGTTTTATACCCAGTTACCCATTGGAGGAAGATGGAAAAATTAATTCATTTTGGAAAGTTTAACTAGTAAGATTTAGGCATATTGTTCTTAAACATACCCATTTACAAAATGAATGCCAGAAAGAATAGTATAGTTATAAGGTTATCAAAATGAGTTAGTAATAGATGGAGCACATACTAATATGTTTTTAATGCTGCATTAGACAATTTAAAATTTAAAAACTGTCATTTTGGGTGGACAAATTTAGCACTTTTGGTCCTCTCAAATCACATAATGCGACTCTAAGCCTTAAATTACTGTTAGACAAGATATTTATTGTTGAAAATGCACGTTTAGTCTGGATGTAGTCTAATTATGCACAGACCACAGCCATGTCCCTTCATCAGTGGTGCGGCTCGTGCCACCATCTCTTCCTTTTATGCCTCTACCTGCCTACCTGCTCTTTCTCTGCCAACCTCTTCTGAGAGCCAGGCTTTAATTTTGATCAGCGATGAAATGATTGCTCCTCTTTTTTTTATTTTTCTCCTCCTCCCGCCCTCCCTCATTGCGGCTGTTGTCATAGAAACCGTGTGTGTGTATGTGTGTGTAGAGAGATTTATCACCCGGACTAAGCCAGAGAAGTGTCTGTGATTGGCAAATGCGTCCACCTTGTAGTTTCTTACCTATACAGTATATTTCATCTATATCTTCTTGATTAGCGGGGCCATTGTTAGATGCATTGTAGGGTAACCCCTAAAGTACCTGGAGCACGCAGAGGATATCTACGCAGACACGGGGGAAATGTGCAAACTCCACACAGAAAGACATCAATGAGCTCAGGAATCAAACCTGGACCCTTCTTGAGTGGTAATCATTGTGCCACAGTTAGTGATAAGCTAACTACAGGGAACTAGCAGGTACATACATGAGATACAAGTTTTAAACTAAACCAGGTATAAACTGAAACTAAACCAGGTCTCTAAACTAGCCCTAAAACATTAGGTTTTCAACAAGTCTACATTAAAAGTTAGCTAAAAGTTAAATTAAAAGAACATAGATAAGGACTCAACCACATCTTAACCATGATTAATCCTGCATTAAACAAGACTGAACCATGTATAAACACAAGTTGTCCTCTGAACTTTAAGTTGGTCAGTACAAAGCCATCCTTTGGTCTCAATCCATGGTACTTCCCCTGCTTATAATCTTTGTTATTATAGGTGTTTTATTTTTATGTTTTTTATTTTTTTATCTAGTGTAAACTAACAGTGTGTGTAATAAGTCCCCTGTCCCCTCATCACTCAGCCTCCTCGATGGATGCCTTCAGAGAGTGTTCGGGGGGCTTACTCCGACCACTACCATAATCCGCAGCCCTTATACAAGCAGACACATAAAACTGTCCCAGGTCCCACCACTATTAGCCGGACCCAGGGAGTGTATATTTGCCCGGCTGCGTTGTGTGTTGCTTGGCGTTGGTTCGGAGGGGATTGCTCAGAGACACCGGAGAGGGGAAAAAAACTGCGAGACTAACCCAATTTCCTGCTCCATTTCCTCTTCACGCGGCAGGAGCGTCCCATTCCACGGCGGGATGGGTCCAACACCAGCCAACCTATACAGCCCGGGGTCACGCCTTTTACCTTAAAGTCATACACAGAGGAGAGGAAGTACTTTAAATAAATGATAAGCTTCACCTTAGAATTACAAATATGTTTTTCAAATCAGAAATAACGTTTAGCTTTCTCAATGGGTTTATACACAGATATAGAATTGTGGTAGATTGTGTTTTTCTTTCTTTCTTTTTTTTTTTTTTTTTTTTGCCGATTGACTTACTAAAATGTTTTAGCCTAACAATGACTGTAGAAACAATGGCCCCGTTACATTAATGATAACTCCTGGACTCACCGCTTTCAGTGGTTTAGTCCTGGTTCAGTCCTGTTTAGTGCTGGTTTAATCATATTAGACCTGATTTAGTCTTAGTTGGGACCCGTTCAGTGCGCTTTAATAGTTTGATCATGTTTAGAGATGTTTTATTTTACCCTGGTGGTATAGTCTCTTGTCTTTTAATCTTCAAAGCCCCTCTATTATAAAAGTAGAATTCATCTTTTTTTACATATTTCTTGTGCCTGGAGATCTTTGCAACTGTGATTCTTATCTACACCGAGAGCTCATTTCTCTGTTGGCCCATTACTGCCATTTTCTGCAAACTCCGTCAAAAACAACCAAGCAAAAGAAAAAAGCTGGTAGGAACACAACAATATTGGCATAATTTTCTGTGCCTAGTAATATTGTATGTTTCTTAAAATCAGAAGTGCATTGTCAATATGTGTAGAACAAATGTGCAAATATTTGTTCTATGCTTTATTTTTTAAAAACCTTGTTATTTTTATGTTTTTTCGGTTCCAGTGGCTAACAAAGCTACAGACTAGCGCCCGTGGCAGGTCCCAGTTCTCAGATACACACAAAGTCACAGAGTCCCTGAATTTTCTTGACCTAATTGAAGCCCAGCGGTCTGCCCCAGGTCATTCTCTTATACTTCTCTTATTTTAATGAGATTTATAATTAGCATGTTAATTGCCTAACGTGATCAGCGGGGTGACTAGCTAGCCGGCTAGCTGCTGTTGGCATCCAGCTGGGCCACAACACTGCGGCGTTCCACTCTGCTGAACCGTACTGAGCTAAACAGAGCTTAGCCGGGCTAGCCTGGAGAGAAAATAGTGCTGTAGACAACAAGTCTAGTTTTCTGCAGCAGTTTAATGTTGCATTTATAGCCAAGGCAAAGCTTTAAATCTAATTAGTTTATTCAAATCACTTTCTAATTCTCTGACTTTGATTGATGTGTTGCTTTACGCTTCTTTATTTTTAACTTTATCAAACTTAGAATAGCTGGTGTGAAAAAAACATGTCATGTCCCTTACAATTTACATTCAAGTGACAAATTGTATTGGATGTGAGACAAGAAAGTTAACATTTTAATCAGAAATGACTCCAAATGATGACTCCAAATAATCACAAATCAAGTCGTCAGTCTTTTTGAGGTCTTTTTGTGGAAGGCTAGTTTTTGAAGGTTCTGTGTTAATGGCAGAATTTATCTATTTGAGAGCAGAGCAAGTTAATCATCGGCAGAGGTTAATGGTGCTCTTGAAACTAAAAGTATATATGAAGAACATTGTTATTGGTGGAATTGGATATTGAAAAAAAATGTTTCTGAAAAGATTATTGAAGTCGCAGTGAATGTATGGCAAATTAAGGGCCCCCAAAAAATGGGAAAGACACAATGCGGTGTCTCTCTTTTCCTCTACGTCGTTGTGTTAACTTCACTCTAGCAGCAAACTCAAGGCTGTGTGGTTATGAGGGTTGCCTTTATAATTTACCACCGCTGCGGTCGGCTTCTTTATTGAGCCTGGCCTTCGCTGACAGACACAGACAAGAGGAGGAGGCTTTGATTTAGCTTGGGAATGTTCTCGTCTATGTGGACCTAGTGAATCATCCTCTCCCTCAACTCATATCGGCTTTTGTTGTTCTGTCATATTCCGTCTCTCTCTGGCTCTTATCACCCTCCCAACCCGGCTGCTTCCTCTCATTCCTATCCCTCCATCCCCAATTTTCCCCTCTGTGCTCATCCGTCTTCTCTTCATTGCCTCCTGTCTCTCTCCCAGTCAGATCTACTATATCGAGAATGCCCACGGACAGCTGGTGCGTGACCTGGACTTCAATCCCAACCGGCAATACTACCTGTCCAGCTGCGGGGACGACTGCAAGGTCAAGTTCTGGGATGTCCGCAACGTCCAGGAGCCGGTCAAGACCCTGGAGGAGCACTCGCACTGGTGGGTAAAGGCCAACACGCATGGGACAAAGTACACAGGCCAAGTCACACAGGGCAAGGGTGGGATGTTGGAGAGGGGTGTCCTTGAACTATGGGGTACTTAACCTGTGCTGCTGGTCACTTCATGTAAAGATGATGCAATTTATATATAGTGATACCATACCATAGTTACTGTAAACAGCTTATACTTTTGACTATTATTATATCAGCGAAGCGCGAGAATCGCGTTTGGCGATAAAAAATGCCTCTTTAGCGCCCCAATGTTTTTGATCCCTATGGGACTCAGGATACACTTACTTAATCACAGAGCAATGAAACTTGGTACAGTGATTGTCCACATCGTGCTGAACATAAAATATTATTATTGCCCCGCCCTACGACAAACAGGAAGTCGGCCATATTTGATTGAAATTGGGAAGTCTCAATCTTGCACATACTTTGCCTGATTACGCTCAAACTTGAAACAATTTATGACCCTCCACCACTGAACACACCCACAACCAAAATGAACCTTTTTTACAGGGATATACAGTATACTCAGCAATAAAGGCAAGGATCTAGTAAAATATGGTTTGGGTTTTAAACACTGTATCACAATAAATACTGTGCATATGTAAGTGCGTTAAACTCAGATAAAAGAATGAATGTGAAACCAGTGAATGTGAATGAATGAATGTGAAACCAGTGTTTTTAGCATTATTTTTTCTACAGGCCCTCCTGACCATAGTCATCAACACATTCATTCACAGGCAAGGTTGGTAAAGTGTCATGCCCAACAATACTACTCGGGCGGGGATTCGAACAGGCAACCTTCTGGTTGCAGGGTGAATGCTTATCCACTGCACTGCCCATGTTTTTCTAAATTCTCAAAGCTTAGATTCCAAACTCAACTTTTAACCTTTATATTGTAAGTTTAAAAATCTAAATTTATTATCTTATTATTATACTGTAAATACTCAATAATATCTTTTTTTTTTACATCAACAGCATAGTATTAAGATATTCAAGAATTGCACCACTATAGATGATGAACACTATGATAAACTCCTCTGCTCTGTTGCTGATTAGTTTCTGCTTTTATTAACGACCTTGTATTTCCAACTAATGAAATGCCCTAACTACTTGTGCTGCAATAAAAAGTAGCAATATTCCTCTTATTAATTACACAGACAGGTAGTCGTTATGTCAGTTAGGATTCAACCACTGTGGCTTATATATTCTTCTGCTCTGTCCCGCTTTGGGATTTCAGTCTGTGAGGCTTCAGGCACTGCTATGAGCTGAACACAGTGTACCACAGAAAACCCCAGTGTGTGGGAATGTCTCTCGTCCCCCCTCTCTCTCCTTGTGTGAGCTGAATTGATGATCAGCAGAAGCCAAACCGGGCTATACTTCTGCGGCACACCTTTCCCCATAAAGGCACAAACACTAGCATAGGCACACACTGTAAAATTTGACTGGATAGGAAACAGATTGCCTTAGAAATAGTAAGTGACTTCAACTTAGACTTCAAAGCTACACCTAATATACATTATAATGCCAGCAACTATAGGCCTTGAAGCTGTAGTCCAGATGTTAGAAATTGTTTCAATGTTTAAAAAATGCTTGAATTGTAGTTGAGATTTATTTTGTCCCTTCCCTGTCTCTTCTGAACACTCAAAAATCTTGGCTACTGTTCAGTCATAGTGGTAACCCCCAAACTCTGATTGGATGTTGCGGTAAAGACAGGGGAGGGACTAAATAAAACAATAGCTATTACTACTTTACATCAATAAACACGGGGTCAGATAGTCAATTTTAGACTTTCGTTTTTAATTTGGAAGGATTTTATACATACAATCTCTTTTACAAGGGAGTCCTGGCCCCAATGGGGAGCCTGTTGTAGATGTTTTTAGTGGTAGGTGAAACCGGAGGAAACCTACACACGGGGAGAACATGCATACTCCACATAGAAAGGCCCCTCTTGCTGCAAGAGTGATGAAGAACCACTGCACCACCGTACTGCCCACTTAGACATTATTTTAATTTAATAAAGAATTTACAAAATATTATAATATAAATATATACTTTTTTTTTTTTTTTTTATTTCCTAGATTTTTTTCAAGTAAGTTTACCAAGTCAGATTTTACAGTGTACATACCTCGATACACAAGAGGAGCAGACCTTATCTCCAAAAGAAAGATCGACTTGGCAAAACATATCCATAACTGCAGATAGCCGCAGATGGGATCTCTCTCTGATATAAAAGATAGCTGTGTGTGTATATGAATGTGTGGCTTGCCATACAACGCCATCTAATCTGTTTTTCGTGAAGGTCTTCTCTCTTTATCTTGCTGTAGTCGCGTACATTGAAGCGTTTCTATATAGCGCCTTTGCATACAGTGTGTTGTGCACTTATCTCTAGTGCGACACATATGTGTGGGTGTCTCCCCCTGCGTACATGTATTTGTGTGCATGCTCCCATTTCTCGGAGCGCAGCCTAGAATATGGCCTCGGGGCTGCTGGGGGTATTAGGGACTATTTTTTAGCGGGGAAGCGGATTAGGGGAGCACAGGGAATGGCGTGGCCGAGGCTGATTTTCTGTCAACAGGCTCAGTTATCCCTCACACACACACACACACTCCAAACTCCCCCATGAGGGAACTGGGACCGCACTGTGAGCTGTGCCCCGGGCTTCACAGAGAGACAGAGAAATGTAGACAAAGGCATCCAGAGAAAGAAGGATGAAATAGAGCCAGTATTGACTAGGATGATATACCAATTTATATCAGATATAGTTTGTCCCTTTATATATACTAGTCACAAAAGGATATGGATATTTAAGTTTTAGGTTAAAAGAAAAATCCTCATCCCACAGACCAAGCTGGACTCGACTCCACTGGTGGTGCGGACCAATCATGGGGCTGCATTTGCCGTGAGCGGGCGGGCTTTAGCTTTGTCGACAACAACAACCCTTTATTAAAGCATATTAGCAAAACATTAAAAATCACCCAGTGATAATTTATTAAATTAATTTACACATTTAGCAGTTCCTTGTTTGGCCACGTCATAGCTGTTGTTGTGTTGCGTTCAGCCAATCAGCTCTCCGTAGCTTTCTCCTGAGCGGACATGTTTCCAAAAAGTGTCCAGATCCATGTGCAGCACTCTAAAGCAGAGGGCTACACATGGATCTGGCATTTGCCAGGTTAGTATATGACAGCATATTGTGAAGTATTGATCAAGTATTTTCTGTGTACCTGATGGTAAGGTTTTACTAATACAACTTCCACATTTTGCTCTCTTACAACTGAGAACTATGTATTTTTAATATTGGAGTGTAGATTTCTCATAATTTTGACATACATTAAAAAGTCTGATTGCAGCTTGAGCACAATTATAATTTCCTTTTTTAAAAACTAAACCATAAATGGTCTCAAATCTGAATAAATACTAAAATAAAAAGACCACAGTGCAATATACAATCATATTGTCATAAATTATTGGTCATATCACCCAGCCCATTCAAGTCAGATTGATAGAAAACCCTGCCTCAAAAATGAAGGGATGATAGAGGCAGCCTGGTGGGGGAGAGAAGGTGAGGAAACACAATCAGGGTGTGGGATTTTATGATAACAATCTTCTACTCATGTGAACTGAACCTCGGTATAGACTGCCAGCGACCAAATCCTCATCATTGGCACGTGAACACACACCCAGATAGGCATATTTTGCTGTGAATTCCACTATAAGAAGGCAGCATTTTCTGCATGACTTGTGTGGGCATGAGTGTGTGAACGGGAGATAGGGAGCCAGGCTTTCTCTGCATCACTGTGTATGTTTCAGCATGGGTGGTCTGCCTGTACAGCCTTTATGGATAAAAATTAATGATGGCATACTATGTGTTTCATATTGAGCTGTAAAAGGTTAAAGCAGCCATATTGTGCCTAAAGTTTATTGAATCAATTGTGTTTACACATTACACTTTGCCAGTTAAAAAATAGAAGTGTATGTCCCTTTAAGAGTCTTGTTGCCCACTTCATTCATTCATCCTCAAGTCAATGCAAACAATGAAACGTAGTGACAAGATGTGGTTTCCTCCCTTATACTGGATGTCTAAAAGTTAACCAGTGTTTTCAGCTCATGAGAAGATCAGCAGTTCAGCATATTAGGTGAATAAGAATACAGCTGTTTTTTGATACATTAAGAACATTGTAACATGGTGGAAAGCTTCAAATTTTATTTTATTTTCCAAAATTCAAGCACTGATGTAAAGCTTATATGTCTGTATTTTCTGTCAAACACAGGGTGTGGAGTGTTCGTTATAACCACAGTCATGACCAGTTGGTGTTGACAGCCAGCAGTGACAGTCGCCTCATCCTCTCCAATATGGTGTCAATCTCTTCCGAGCCGTTTGGACACCTGGTGGACGACGAGGAGCTTAGTGAAGGAGAGGACAACCATCAAGAAGAAAAGTAAGAAGATTTATTATTACATTTTTAAGGCACATCTGTGTTTGCTGTCTCTACACAATTTCTATATTTTTTATTCATTGTAATCAGGTACTGGTCCACCTGCATTGACCATACCTCAAATAATAACACTTCTGATAGAAGATAAAAAACCCTTTATCAGTTGAGCCACAAAACCTCAATGAAATCTGCTAAAATTCAGACCATGCTGACCCTTTGTGGTTGTAGTTGGAATTTCTAGCCATATCTCACAATATTACAATACAATGAAACATTTTTTAATAATTCTTATTATTCTTATTATATGTTACATGGAGCATTATTAACCTATTTCTATTGAGTTCCCTTGGTAACAGACTAGCCAAACCAACTTGTGTCTTTGAAAACTTCATTAGTAGAGGTCAAAATCCTGCTAACTAACTCTACAAAAGCCATGTAATTGCAAGTACCACCCCAAAATCGCCTCTGGGAAATCATTACAAATAGATCATCCAAATAATACTCTATATTTTCACTCTGCTGGATTGCATAAAGCTTTGTTAATTTTCAGAGTTACCAGGATATCATCTGTGTTGGTAAAACCATGTAGTGCTTTCCAAATTCTGCCACTGCCCTCATCCATTATGGTCCCATGCCCCCCTCTCATCTATAACTACCGGCTCTCAGACTCGATGGCCAGCTCTCCACAACAATTATCAACTCTCCTTTCTGATGACAGCACTCGGCTCCAGTTTTGACCCTTCCTCTAAAACCATTGACCCCTCTTGTATGTACGCTACATGTCCACTTCACTCTTCCTGGACATTGCTTGCGGTACTCTTGCGAAACGTCAAGTATGGTCAAACTTTAGATGTTTACAGCTGAAGTTTTTTGGGTTAATGAAATTTGTTGGCAGTCATGTTTTGAGGAAAGTATTAATATTTACAAACCCCATTTTAGATTATTTGAGTCCTATAATGTGTGAATATCATGCTTTTCTGTTTAAAAGCTAGCATTGTAATTTTGCTCTCTTTGGTTGTTTCTCTTGTTTCAGACCATAAATTGTAAGTGTAATTGTTTGTAGTTTTGAGAAATTAACTGAAGGACAAAGGTCATTTTTGAAGGGACAGTGCAATATTATGTATGAAACAGACAGTTATAAGGGTAATACAGCAACAGCTTCACTATAGCACTAATCTATTGATGATATTTCATAGGTTGAAGAAATGGATTTCTTTTGTTCTTATGTATTTCTATCTTGAGACCATATCCTGATGATTGAGTGCGAATTAATTTTGTTGTGTAAGTGCAATGACAATAAAGTCTAATCTAATCTAAATGGCACTTTAGCATTTAGCTTATATCAGCATTTACCTCATATTAGATAATTCTGTTTATGCTAAACATGCGAACATTGTTTGCAAATTGTATAACCATAATATATGTTAGACAGTGTAAGGTATAGGACAAGAACAAGAAGCACTCAGATTAGGTCTGTCCTGTTCAGAATTGATCTACCACTAAAATCAGTTAAACATATTGTGTTGCTTAAACATTACTTTGTTTTTCACTCTATGCTGCAGCACTAGGGAGCTGCTACTGTCTGTAAGATATGGCTAATGTTTAAAATAAATCCCAATATGTTTGTCAAAGCTGTCCCTCCGGAAGACTTAGAGCAGTGGATTTGGGAGTTCAGGGCTGGCCATAATGCTCGATCATAATTCTGAATTAAAAGCAGTGAAAGATACTTTATGTTGCTGCTCTGGGAGACTGCCTCATGTCTACTGAAAGCACCATAAAGTTGTGCGTAAACAGTGTAAATATTCTTTAGACGTCAACAGGTAATTATGTGTGGGTTGTCCACCGCAGTGGAGATGTAGTAGTTGTTACAGTAGTCTAAAAGGGCAGGTATCGCTGGCTATATTTATCTAACTATGTATAATGTGGAAGAGCTAAGGTTAGTCTGAATGGTGTTATGAAGCTTATAGGTAGGACGACTTGGTGATTATTATGGGCGCATCAAGCTTAATCCAAATTTATATGCAGGTGTCTGACCTCCCACACAGTTAAAGGTTAAACATAGGCAACTTAACACCTCCATCACCACCTACAGCAGCTGAACCTATGGCATACGCTTCCATGGAAACCCTTCAACGAAGCAATGTTTTAATATAATGTTACTCAAGTTACAGGGGACAGTGCAGTAAAGTAGCAATGCTTCTCTAAACTAATTACTTTAGTGTTTGTGTTCAGTAAATGCGTGATCAAGACATTTATTTTTTTGAATCACTGTAGGATTTTTACAGTAACATAAGATTGTGACCTAAGCTTATTACCTGGGTTCAAACCTCCTAAAACAGTAAGATAAGTAACATAAGCAACATACCTGTCATTCAAAAATATAAGTAGGCTTTTGAAGGCAAAAAGTGGTTATGTGATTGGATTTAAATATTTTTCTCTGAGCGCTCACTTTGCGTTTTGTAAACCGATGAAAGCAATCAAATAAATTGCATATTTTGCTATTTATTTACGTAACAGGATGCCAAACACTACTGCCTGCCAATGAAGTTTAATATTACATGCAAATAAGAAATGTTTGTAAAGCTACTTTTTTCTTCCTTTCTTGCTTGCTTCTGTCCTTCATTCTGTCCTCCCTTCCCTGCCTGTGTAATTCCTAATTAATTCATTCATTATAATCAGATAGACAATGTTCTCAGATTTGATGTAGTCATTGCACTTTGGCTGGGTATGGCACAGTATAATACCAACTTTAATTACCTACAGTGAATCCATAATGTTGGACGGACCTGGGTTGAAAATGTCATTGGATCCATGAGAATATTTTTGTGTTTGCAGAGGTAAGGAGCCACTGAAGGACAGCGTGGTGTCCACATATGAGGAACATGAGGACAGTGTGTACGCAGCAGAGTGGTCATCGGCTGACCCGTGGCTGTTTGCATCTCTGAGTTACGATGGACGTCTTGTTATCAACAGGGTCCCACGAGCCCTCAAATACCGCATCCTGCTGTGAGACAGGCAAGTGCACAGTCAACTGAGTGAGACTGTATATAAGAGTTGGCTTTGGAACTTATAATTTTGAATATGTCTCAACCTTGGCGATGAAGTGCTTTTAGTTTTAGTTTTGAATCAAGACAAGTCAAGACTTTATTTATTGACCAAGTTATAAGATGATCACCTGCAACTTCAGATACGTATATTCAGCATTCCTTATTTGATGTATTTCTTCATTCGGATTTTGTCTGATCACTGAAATCAATACCATTTCTCATGTATTGTGAAAGTCTCAAGTCTTGCTGCCACTCAGTGGCTACAGCACTACTAACATGCAACTGAGCACTAAAAGGACTCAAGGATCTGACAAGTGCAATGGAAATTAAAATACCTATACTGTATTCACATTTTTTCCACTGTAAAACAATTGCTGTTTGTAAAATAAATATATAAAATAGCAATTTTTATTTGGTTTAGTTTTGGATAACATAATTTATGGACAAAACATGCCGATTATGCAGTATTTTAATACATATTAGGGGACAGAGAATGTACTGTATTTAAAATAAAGCACTAATTAGTTTTAAGATACATTCACCTTATAACGTGATTTTAATAAATACTAGCACCCTGTTACAAATGACATAACTAAAAAAATGTCTAATGCATAGCATACTCAAATAGCATTCTAAGATATATAAAGTATTGGCATGATGTGTTTGGGAAGTAGCAGTGTAGTTACCAATAATATCCTAAACTGGTTATAAGAGCTTTGAATTGAACCTATTCACAAAATGTATTTGCCATTCTGCTATCTTTATCTTTATCTTTGACCCATTTTTTACCTACTTTTTTCTATCATTCCCATTTTGTATCGTAGCCCCTTCCTCCCTCTCCCACCCTCCTCCCAACTCTGTACACAGTGTGCTGGAGCTGGTTGACAGTCCGAGCCTCTGTTATGGCAGACACTACTGACAAGCCTTTTAATTGCAGCTTGACTCTATGGATCACACATTTACACAGTGGCGCGCAGCAGTGCCAAAGGAGGGGCAACGGGCTGGGTCCACTTCATTAGCTATGCCAGTGTAGCAGGCAGGCAGCACCGGGACTAGAATACAGAGTGTGTTCAGCTATCTAATCAAAGAAATCACTTGCACATACTTGGACACACACAAAGACACATACATGCACATGGAGGCCTTGTTACCCCATAGTCAATTACTGAGAGGGGAATCAGAGTGGAGATAGAGATGGATGGTGAGTGCTGAAAAGGTAATCTCACCTATCTGGAAACGCTGATAGATGCACACATCGCACCCTCCACGTCTCCAGGGCAGTGCAGTGTGCAGGGGATGATGTGTCAGTGCATGTAACAAGAATTAAAACTGAAACAAGTTCTCACTATTCATCTCATGGTAACAATGTATATCTGGAACACAAGATGATAGCTATTCCTAATGTTTTTTCATTGGATACATTAGGTTGCAATTTGAAATAGAGAGAGAGGTACACTGCCTGCCCAGGCACAATGACTTATTATATTTAAATATATATATTTACATTAAGTTAATCTGCTGAATTAAAGCTACCATCAAAATAGGTACAAGGTCTGCCTCAGAAAGTGGC
>JAVQKG010276428.1:0-13376 GCA_036025885.1 Hypseleotris bucephala
TTAAAGTAGCTACAAAACAAATAATATTTACAGTCCCTACAAGATGTTCACTACTGCATTCCCACAAAATCACATAGTGGAATATAGGTGGTAATTAGTTATAAATGTATAAAAACAAATATACTCACGCATGTATCCTTCTTGTTAAAATCAAAAATACATCCAATCAAAACATTATTTTGGACCATCACCATACATCTTGACAAAAAACTGGCTTGTTTTGACGCTACATAACTTGAACATGCACAATAGGCTAATCCTCCATCTAGGTCCTGACCAAGATCCTGGCTCAAGATGTGTAGAGGATCCCCAGGCGAAGCACTACGGTCACCCACTGCTTCTGATACATTACCCCAGCAGCAGCATGGGTCAAATGCAGAGGATGAATTTCTTTATGGTCACAATAAAGCATTAATCTAAGCTAAACAGGGTAGCTAGCCTATGTACCCTTAGACCCTGAGAGCAAATACAGACAATGAAGTATCACTCTAAAAATCCCCAATATTAGACCATTATTTACATGCAGGGTATCATCCAGCCCCCCACAGTAAAACCTGTCTTTTTGCTACCACATGAAGCACTCGCCCCAGGGCTGTGACACTGTGGCCTGAAACAGTTAAGGACAGAGACACAGTGCTGGTCCATAGGGGGTCCAAGCCGGGCTGCCATCCACCCGTCGAGTCCACCAGCCTCCAACTGAGTTTCCCATGACCATCTTTTTAGCATTGGAAGCGAGAGGGGTTATCAAGGCCAAGGGGCAATACAAGTAAAACAAGGTAGTTGGAGAGAAGAATATGGTATAAAGCAATTGGTGATTATTTTTGTTTGCTGGTGAAGTTTCATTCCAAATGTGTGTGGGGGACTGGCTTTTGGTGACAGGATGAGTATAAGGTGATAGAAATTTTAAAGTTGTAGAATGGTTTGAAAGGACACCATTTGACAACATAGATAATGTCGAATGAGCTCAACATCCCATTTGAAGACAGGCGTGCTACGAAGAATAGGAAAACTTGAAATTGCTTTGTACAGAAATCACAAGCAGCATTGAAAGACATCTACAGTATATTCTTTATAACACATCATAGCCATCATATTATTAATTTTATTTGTTTTGCAAAATGTCTTGTTCATCTGTCAACCTTCATTTTACTTTTGTTTTCTTTGTGACATTTATTCTCTGCATGTCAAATGAATAATCCGACAATCCGATAACGGTAGTGTGCCCAGATGTTTACAGCCTATTTGATGAAACATACGTAGCCCTTTTGTGATTCTTTCTGTGTCCTTTGTTTAATATAAAGTTTCTCAGGTCTCCAAATGCCTTTTCCATTTCACTTAGCAATGGACTGATGAAGGCTTGTTAAGGCCAGGGCACAATATACAGAACAAAGCAGTGATGGTTGACAGTCCAATAACCTTATATCAAGTTATTAATTCCGCAGATGCTTAGATGCTTTAGCTGAAATAGTCTTTTAAATGGTAGGAATTTCTTGTTTACTGCATTCCAGTCTATGCAATGCTTTTACACTTAACAAAGCAGAAAGGTTGACTGCCATTAGTACTTGACTGATCCTTTGCATTTTAACCATTATAAGACATTCTGAAGAGCGATATATGGAATGAATTCTATGTTAAAATGAAAAATGCTCAGGTTTCTCTATCTTTTTATTTTTTTTTTTGCTTAGGTGCTGCTACTACGATGTGAATCCTTTGCACTTCATTGTGTCAAGTCAAGTGATCAACAGCAAAGATCTTGCGAGCATTGGTAAGTTGAATTTAAATAATGAAAAGATTTCAATGTCATGTGTAGGCTCAATGGTAGTGTCAAAAATCCTTTCTTACTTCCCTGCTTCCTGCATTGAAATGCAAACAGACAGATGAGTGCTGACTTTGAAGCTCAGGGTTCAGTGGCAAAGTGGCACTATCACGGTGATGCTGTTAGTTAATTTAATTACGCAAATAGCCATGAATTCAGGCATTTTGATAGAAAGGGTTTGTACTTAACGCCCACACAGCATCCAGCAATAACCAACGGAGCAGACAGAGAAACACATAATTAAAAAGGCTTCTATGCATCAAGTACAGAAGTTTTAAACCAGCACTTTTGCCTTTTACTATATCGCATTGCACTGGCCACTATATTAAGAGGACCAATTGGTGTGATTTTGAGCTCAAATATTGCACAGATTACATAAGGCCAATGAATCATTCTGAAGTTCAAATCAAGCATCAGAATACAGACGAAGGGTGATTTTAGTGACTTTGTCCATGGTGAGGTTGTTGGTCATCTTCTACTGTAGAACCATGTCTAATGTTTACAAATCCAGCTTCTTTTTGATTGGTGGCTTCAAGGCATCAAGACGAATGCATAGCGGTATACTCTAACAGGAAATTATGTAAGTGAATGGCGACATACTCTTACTATTCAGGTGCAAGTTCATTGGCTGAGTCGATGTTGCTATGGAAAGCCCTTCTGCATGGGCTGGGGGGAATATTTCGACTCTCTTTTGAAGCTCTAACAAGATATGACCTCCATGGAAACCTCACTACGGGGAACCAATTAAAATGCAGCATACAGAGGCATCCGACCAATGGAGATTTTGGAGAAGATTTCGAGAACCCAATCACAGCAAGGGACTTTGCCTTGCCCCTCGTTGCTCCATACAGTGCATAGAAGATTAGGGGTGAATGGTTTAGGCATGGTGCTCATTTTGGCTTTCTTTTTGGTTTTTAGGCGATGTGACAGGCGAGGATGTGGTGCTTATTATGGTGCACCCGAAAAACCTATGAAAAAGAGAAAAACGCCTATGACATTCAAAGAGCGCATTTTGACAGTGAGAGATTATATGCCTGCATCCCTGTAGTAGTTAAAATGAGAGCCCGATCATTCAAGAAGATGAGGGTTAAAATAACTTGGTGTCCCAAGATGGCGGCTTCTGAGAGGTTTTTGAAATTCACTAGAGTTTTTAGTTTGAAGTATACATTATGTGTATGGCCTGCTTTAGAGACAGAAAGGAAAATGTGCCTCCAATGTATAGATGTATTATGAGCTTGATAAGTTGCAAGTGGTATGCCTAATTTATCTGTTGTGGAAGTTGTTTTAAATGACTTAATGTATTTCTATGAAAACAGAAAGTATCCCTTTTATTATGCAGATCTTTTTTCTGCTTTTGGGCTCAAATTGTTAATCAGATTGCATCAAACAAATACGTAGATTTTGTCATCCAAGTTCAAGTCAAGCCAACTGAATTTCAAACAGCTTCAGAATGAAGAATATGATTTAGTTGACATGCAGTGTTTGATGTTGCCAGGTGGACTGTTGAGTGGATGGCTCAAAGTACAAAAAAAAAGATGCAATTTCAAGTGAGTGATTGTTCTATGAGCAAAAATACCTTCAATGATGTCAGAGACTGGTTTGAATTCACAATAAAGGCAACATTAGGCCAATTTATTTCGTCAAGGTTAGCAGAAGACCATTTCTGAACACACTAGATGACAAAACATGAAGACCACAACAGGGACCACTTTATTAGTTACAAGCTCTATCTAACAAGTGGCCTAGAGAGGTGTACTCTAAAAAGGCACAGTTTTCTCCTCATTAATTCGTATTGTTTGTTCCTACCTAGACAATATATGGTTCATATTAGGAGACTTTTCCCTACTGCCACATCCTTACCACAATATTAAACTGTCACAACATTCTTGCACAAATGCGTACTCTAACATATGCATTTTTCCTATTTCTGCGACTGTGCTTTTGCAAAAATATATACCTCTAGTGCCAAATTGAAGGTAGAAAAACAATGCCCTATATTCGGTGTTGGGACCCTTAGCAGTTGGTGGTAAAGGGCCGATTGAAGAGGTCTGACAGGGAAACAGCTGTGCAGGCAGGCAGGGTGTGAGGCTCCTGGGACGCCACAAACACACCCAGAAAATAACCAGAGAAAATCTGAACTAAATATACAGCCAACTTTGTGAAGAGAAAATGCAAAAACGATGAAACTTTTAATGCAGAAAAGCACATAAACTTTGTGAGAGGTTTTAAATTCAGGTTGTTAATACATTTTTATGGGATATCTTAATACTGTACTTCATATTTAGCATACTTGTGTCATCTTAGAGCCAGTTTTGTCTAAGTGCTACCAGATTTCTATGGAAAGGGGGAAAGGAAAAAAAAAAGACGGAGAAGTTCCTAGTTTTTTGTAAAACTCTAAATCTGTAGCTGAAAGTATATAGAGTATTTTAAAAGGGCTAATCTGTGATTTTTGGGTCTGGTACCACAAAAATATATTCTGAAAATTTGTGATCAAGGAATGCATAGCGGCAGAGGTTGTGAGTTCAATCCTTAGGCCGGCCGATTACTATCTCCGGAGTCTCTGTCCTTCCTCCACCCAAAACATGCCTGTGTGAGAATTGGTGTATTTAAATTAGTGAATGAATATGAATGGTTGTCTGTCTGTGTATGTGTATGTCTCTGTCACAATATTTCCAAATAGTTGGCCACTATTCAGGGTGTACCCCGCCTAAAGCCCATAGATGCTGTGATAAGTTCCAGTAGCAAGATGAATTAATGAAATGTAACTGCACTAATAAATTGTGATACCGATGCATTATCCTCTGTTCCGTCTGTAAAAAAGCAACTTTATTCATCCATAATGCTAAGCTGTTTTTAGCCTCACCCAAAGCAGCAGCAAAAACTTCTTGGGGTTGGTATTTCTGAAGCATTTAGCTCAGTGAAAACAGCTATGATAGATGCAAGAGTTTGACAGTTATCCGTTCTCAAAAACAAGGGTGGCGTGGATCCATGCTGTCCTATTTTTGCTGCTCACCCCTACTGCGCTCCCCGGGTAATGCATGTGTGTGTTCATATGTTGATGTTTATGACTGTGTTCCGATTCCTAAATAGACTCTGTATCTATCCAACTATTGTCGTGGCATTATGTCGGAAAGTCTGCATCTTTCCCACATTTAGTTGAGTTTTGTTGGTTGCTTGATGCAGAATGGGAGATTTTGAACGGTTGTTTCCCAAATTTCTGAAAACGTACAATTGACACAGCTACCATATTTGTTATCATAGCAATTTTAATACATACTAGATTTGATTACATTTTTTTCCCCGAAATAATTTAGAATTTTCTAACACTGACCATTATGTTTATATTAAACTTTAAATGAAACTCAAAACAAAAACTCTGTATTTTCTACCTATCTCTGCATGGGTTTTCTCCAGGCATTCTGGTTTTCCCTATCCAGCACCTGGGAATAAGATTAGTACTTTTCTGGTTAAAGAATAGTACAATTTATGTAAAAAGAAAACCTATTATAAGTAAGCTATTTTTTTTTAATTAAAAATTCAAATCAAGGTCTGGCCGTGATGGTATGCAATCTCACAGCAAGAAGGCTTTTGGTTCGAGAGGAGGAAACTGGAAAAAATTAAATGGAATCTGCTGCACAAATGTGAAACGTTTTGCGTTTTTTGCTTACTAACTGCAATAACTGTTCCTCTCAGTATGATTCAAAAACTGATAAAATACTCAAAAGTGCTTGTTGTTTGTTTATGAAATTTCACTAACCATTGCCTTCTTTTTTGGTTATGACATAAAAGAACAAATCAACACAAAAATATGAACTATTCCAGAAAAGCCTCCATATCAATGCGATTGTTGTAAAAGTAGCATTGTGTCGGAGAAGAGTATATATCTTCTCAGTGTTTTTTGCGCGAGTGCTTGTGTTTCGAACCCCCTTAGGTGCTTATTTGCGATCTCTATGACAGTGCATCCAGCTGCATTTCAAGACAAACTAGGCCAGCGGCAGCTCTGTGGAGATGGAGCGGCTGACATTTGGCACCTGTTATCCCAGCCTCCGTAGACTTTGTTATATCCTAGTCTCTGGTGTGAACAACTCTCCATTCTGACCTGGCTTTCTTCTACTATTTGTATTTTTTTTTTCTTTTTTCCGCAAAAACAGTAGGAACAGAGTGCCCCATCTTGTAATCCCTTTGCATTTGAACATTTTTCTATTTCCAACTTTGAAGGCAAACATCCGACCAAGAATAGTAAAACTGATGCTTCGCTGCACAGCCAAGCCATAAGAAGTAAGAAAGCAAAGAAGGGAATTGGACAGTATCCGTGCAGACTAAGAGCTAAAAATGTCTCCAAGCTTTGTTTAACACAACAATTTTGAGAAGTACATTAGTAAGCAGTAAACAGACTTGTGCTGCTATCTCACAATAGTAAAAAATACAGTGCCAAGACTTGAATTGTATAAACTTCTTGGATGGTAATTGCTCTATTCATTCAGCATGAAAGTTATCATATGTCATAATGATTCAGAAGCCACAAACTAATTGTAGTGACTCCTTGTGACTGAGGGTAATGTCAGTATCCTTGTCTTGCAACGGCACATTTTAAAATAAACAAACTTTTCCAAATAAAATCCAGAACAATATCCAAAAACAAGAAAATAAATTGTTTCCGGCTATCAAGGTGCAACTACCTTTTTCACCTTAATATTATCAGCTTTAGAGTCAGTATTATGGCTAAATGAATTGTTTCTGGGTGAATTAAGCTTTCTTTACAAAACCAGCCAGTGGAAATGAATTCCATGAACCTGGTATCCTTGTCTATGGAAGTATCGGGTCAAGTCACAGGTCTCACAAGAAACAACAGGCTTTTCAGAACAGCAAACTGAGTCAAAGCTGTTGTTATTACAGTAGAACTTCTATCTCCTGTTATTTTGTAATTGTTTTTTATTATTTATTACAGGGACGGTGCATATTAATAACATTCTGCCAATATTCCAGAGTTAGCCAGACACTGCAGTCCCGGCCTAGACAGATGTTAAAAGTCACCCTAAAAGAACAAGAGGAATATTACATATTTACATGACAATATTACAATTAAAGCACATTTAGTAAAATATTTTTGGACACTGCTTTCTACAAAACTGTAGGGATTACAGACAAATTGAAAGAAAAATGTTGAATTGTTCCCAACAGGCATTATTAGGCTGTGTAATTACAGGCTACAACTCATACCATCGGCTCATAGGTTGTAATGTGAATGATGTCTACCAAGGCCACCCACACCTATCCACTCACTCATGAAGAAATGACCAAAGAGACATACTTCACACATCTGGCTAACATGTGATGTTAACATGTGATGCTCTAGTCCACACCGTTCCAGCTTCTGCATCTTTGGTTTCTATGAATTTCACCCACCTTAAGCCAAATAATTTACATGCATTTTCAAACCACAAGAAATATGTTATGAGAAACATATGGGATTGCTGGAAATGGATATATGCATGTTGCTCATCTAATCATAAGCTATGTCCATTCAACTAATAGGATTCAGTGGAGGTTGTAAAATGTTATGCCACTGTGGGAAGTTTGGCTCAGTTGACTTCAATCAACCAAACACCAACTGTAAAATGCATACAATTCAAACATTATGGGGAATGATCTTAACATTGACTAGCATGCTCAGAAAACTGTAAATCATACTAAAAAGCTGTATTGTTAAGTAGTTGAGAGGAGTATGCCTTCCCTATTATGTTTATGTTTATTATTTGCAGTATTTTTCTGGGACCTTGTGGAAAAGCATTATTCTCACAAAGAGAAGAGAAGCTATTGACCAGATTTGGCTAAAACTACTTTCCATCTGCAGTCTCTGGGAAAGTGTTCACAACTAAAGACAATTTCACAAATTACCATTAGCTCATCTAGAAAAACTCTTACTATTTTAGATTCAATTCAAAATTTAATACCTAAAAACACAACTAGCCCAGTGCAAATAATTAAGTATGAACAGTAAAAATATACAGTGTTAAATCAGCTGATGTTGGCACAAGGTGTACCCCATTTAAGGCCCATAGTTGGTGGGACAGGTTCAGTCGGAAGAAGATACATTCATGATTATTAAATAAATCTCTTTCCTGTAAATCTTTATATTGTATTAAGTCCTTTTGATGCAGCCATACATTTTAGTATACATTTGACAAAATATGTCCATAAGTTTTTTTATTGTGTCTTTACCTGTTGTAAAGTTACAAGATGCACTCTGAACAAACTTCAAACCATTGCAGACTCCAGCCAAAAACCCTGATTATGCTCATATTTGCAGGACTGACTCTCATGCAGCTATATTCCCCAAATGGATCTTATTTTTTAATGGAACCAAAATGTTTCTTTATTAACCTCTTACTCTTTTCTTGATTATATTTTTCACTTCAAAGATACATTTATTGATTGAATAAAATAGGCTTCCCCTCCTCTCTTTGATTTGGATGTTGTTCTTGGCAGCCTGACACATTAGTCGGTCCAAATTGTAGTTAAGGCCAGCTGCTTGAAAACATCAGCGCTGAGAAATAGTTGAAGGTGGTGGTAATAAAAGGCTCTTGTGTCTGATGTTTTATTGAGAAAAATCCACCGGGCCAAAGGAGGAGCTTGTGTAGGCGAATACAGCTGTAATTAAAATAAAAAGTCTGTTTAAATACTGGATATTTGGTTCTTTGTTTAAACAGTTTGTCTTTGTGCAGACCTGTTTTGGGCTTGGTTTAGTGCTTGCTTAGATTTTGTTTGGATCTTTTTTAGACCTGGTTTTGATCTTGGTTTGGACCTGGTGTAATCTATGTTCTTTCAGTATACAAGTTATCGTTTAGTCTAGTTTACAATCGGATTTTGTAGCAGTTGCTGTTTTGTCTATATTTAGTAATCAATTGTTTGCATCAATTCCTGACTGTTTTATAAAGTCTGCTTTTAGTCCTGATATAGTCTCAAGTTCCAATGGTACTTCAAGTGAAATGCTTTGAATCCATATTTGATGAGCTTTGAAAAGCACTGCTGTAGTCCATGTCAATTCAATAAAATATCCGATTAGATTTAGAGACAAGAGGTCAATCTTTTGTCCGATTCTTTTGTACCTTGCGGCAGACTTGAGTAAATGTGCTATTTTCACATCTAAAGCTTCTAAGTACTTCGTTTTGCATCTCACACCAAACTAGGACAAACTGTGACTTTGGAGATGTAGAGGTGACATTTGGCATTCACAGCAAATCTCCACAGAGCTGCTCTTAGAAAGTCTATTCTCGTCTTTGTTTCTTAGGTATGTTTGTTTGCTCACACTCTGCACAACTTTATCACTTTTCTTTTTGTCTCTTCAACCCAAAAAAGAATTGAGTTTATCGAGAGGTAAGTTTACTTTTGAACTGACATTTACTAGCAAATGCAAAACAACATTTATGAAAATTGTGTTTTTTGTGGTATTATTACAACATACAATACATACATGGTAGATTTGCAATGGCTAATATTTGCAATTAATTATGATCAACTTAATAAGAATCTTGTTGGTGGTATAGTCAATACCTTGTTGATTCAAATACGACTGAGATTAGACTGATTGTATCGAGACCTTACAAAATCCAAGCACTACACTAATGAATCACATACAGGGGATTTCTATCAAGATTGATTTAAAAGGTTTTGTGTAGCCAACTCACATTAGAAGAAATATTGACTCATCATAATTTCTCTCGAATATGACTGAATAACTGAAGTGTAATCCAGCTTTCTCCTTCATCTCCACTGTCCTGTCCAAAAAACGCAATAGAGACCAAATATATATATATATATTCAAAAAGTTAGCAGTAGACTTTATTGTATGGAAAATGGATTTATTTCATGTAACAGTTAACCTGCAAATTCTAAACCGCCCTAATTTGAAGCCAGTTTTCACAAGGGCTTAAAGAAAACCACCAAAACAAAGATCTAAACATTGAAACCACAAAACTGACATAATTACTTTGCAAACACCAGAAAATGCATAATCTAAGTAAAACTAAATTTAAATAATATTCAAAATGACCAACTTAGACTTGTCCACTAGCCTATTACAGTACAATACAGCATATGGCCTTTTTTGTAGCTCTATAAATGGGCAGAATTCACGCACACTCACTTCCTATTAGCCCGGCGAATAGATCAGTGTTTGTTGTGGCGTTACCTTATTATGCGGCAAACAGGCGTGTCCTGCTGCAGACCTTTTCTACACTCATCTTCACACAGATACACAAACAGTGAAGGGTGTGCAGGCCAGGCTAGTGTGTGCTCTGTGATAACTTCATCTCAGCGTGGGGGCGAGATGCGAGTGAGTGAAGCGCCCGGGGAGAAAAGGATTATGGGTAGGGTTTGGGTTGTGCGCAGCGCCGAGACCACCTGCTGCGCGATAGGACGCTTGACCCAGACGCAAGAAAGAGAAATGCTCTGACAGTCTGTGAGAGTCTACAGTGACCGTATCTTCACTGGTGTTTCAGCGCACATCAGTCAAACACTTCCACTGCCTTCCACACTGATTCTATCTATCAAGAGGATGAGCTGCCCGAGAAAGCACTCAGCTGACCCCGGAGAGGCGACACGTTTATTCCGAATCTGCCTGGTTCCCTTTAGCTTGTCCTTTCCATTCACCTCCACCCTGTTTAATAAATCTATAGACCTATATTTACCAGCTTTTTACAATGCTATACTTGTGTGCTTCCCTCATTTTAAACATAGCTTGAACAGTTTTGCCTCATCTCATATCTGACTGGTACATTTTAACTATATGATTTTGGAAAGATACTGTATAGCAGCATGATGTCCCTGTGTTGCTAAGAAAAAGGCTTGTTGGCAAACCCCAAATCTTAGATACCCACTGCAGTTGAAATACTGCTGTACCATTGGTTCAAGTAGCCAGCCAACCACACCCAAATAAATCGGCAGGAGTGAACTTAGATGGATTTTTGTTCATTTGTAGATCTCACAAAAATGCAGCTTGATGGTAATGTAAATCTGTGTACAAAAATGCTTTGAAGGTTAGATACTGTACTGGTATGTGAAAGATAACATCAGAGAAACCCACTTCCAGAAGGCTAATTAGTGTATCCTCTTCATCTCCTTGCGTTGCTTTGTGTGTCCTTTTGTAAATCTTTAGCGTTATCCTTTCAAGTAGCAGTTACCACGGCAAATGACATGCACATTAACCAATGCGCTCACTTTGACCACTTTGCAGGGTCAATGAGGATATTTCTATGACAAATAATAGCTATACCATAACGAAGATAGCCATACTGAACATGGCTATATTATTAGACTTGTGAAATGCACTTACGTATACTCACTCACCATCCACCAGGGTTGACAGACAATAATTTGAAAAATGTTCAGTATCCAGTGAGCTGCAGTTTTTTGAGCGAAAATGCCTTGTGATGCCAGAGATCAGAGAGAAAGCTAACATCAGTGCACTCCCCTAAGACTAGTTTGCTTCTCATTCTCCCTCGTCTCCTTGCCTTGCCTCTTGTGTCCTTTTGTAAGTCTTGATGCCTATCCTTTTGACTAGCAGTTACCATGGCAAATCACATGCACAAAGACCTAAAGCTTCGCCTGCATAGACCTTGTCCGTTTCGCTAGCACACGTTAGCTACTCCACGCACTTCGACCTTTTGTTACGAAGGAACTTAACAATGTGTGAAGGGAAGAAAGGCATAAGTTAAAAAAGGAGGAACAGGACAGCAATTAAAAGATAATTATCTCCAGGAAAGGGAACACAATTTCGATATGCTGTGTGTTGGCTGTCGGAAGGGCAGGCAAAAGGCGATCAGAAAGAGTGCGACCCCCTGCGAAGTAAATGCCAGCCTCGTGATTTGACCCTATGCTACATGCTTGTATGGTTCTGCTGTTTGAATGTACTATTTCAAAACAGATGATGACTTGTTTGAAGCAGGGATGTGTTTTTCTAGAGTCCACAGAAAGAGCAAGTGCATTAACTGTAGAAATAATGTTGACTTGAATTTGCATGGCAGGCCGACCTTTGGCAAATTATTTTCTGTTACAACAAAAATAGCACCTGCATCAAAAGAATTGAGAGCATTTACTAACACGTTGCTAAATGTCTGGGCCTGAGGTGGGAATTCAAAGTGGCCAAATAGCCCTGTTGCTGAATTCTCAAACAAAGACTTAGAAAGACAGTTTATTCTGATTTAATTTAAAGATCCTGTATTGGCTAGCCTGAAGATTGAACCCACAACTTTCTTGTTCAGATGCTAACTACTCTGCCACAGTTTAAATGGCCTGGGACATAGAGTTTATCAGGAAACACAAAACATTTCTGGTTGAAGTCAATAGTTAAAACTAAACCTTGCTGTCTTGTTTTGTTAGCAAGTTAAAAAAATGTCTATATTGTTATGAGGTTGCCAACTTTATTTGTGTTTCTTTACTTTGTTGATTGTTCAGTATGTTATGAAGACAATATATTCCGTAAGGCTAGAGGCAGCATTGGAAGGGGAAGAGCTGACCTTCAGTGCGAAAGGTGACTAATACATCATTATAATTGTATAACTGTGCCAACACGCTCACCCAGAAAATAACTACATATCCAAGTTTACTTTGCTAATACAAGTGTCTTCTGTGTTCTTTGTCATATGCTCTCCTTTTCTGTTGAATAGTGCTGTCACATGTGAGATTTGCTTCACCCTAAATAGTGCATGAGAAGGGCATAAGGGGTGTGAAGTAGTCCCTCCCTTTGGCCCTCAGTGGGAGGTAGAAACAGAGGGCAACTATACTTAAATGGGACAGTCAAGTGTTACGAATTGTGGCATATAAGACAGTCTTCAGTCTTTGCCTTATGGTTACCCCCTGCCTCCATTTAACCCTAAGTCACTTGATGTCAGTATTACAAATCCCCATTTTGGTTTTCCTCTTGCCTCTTGTCTGGCAGCTCTAATCTTCTTCTATCTATATATTCACTATCCCTCTGTACATGTCTCATATATTCACAATTCCTCCTCTGTACATGTCCCATATATTCACTTTCCCTCCTCGAAACACATATATTGACTGTCCCTCCTCTGCACCTCCCTGCTGCAGACACCCGGTGGCGCTGTTCTTCCTCTTGGCCTTCAGAGTGAGTGCAGTCGTGGTTTATCTTTTTTGTGAAATATTTGGAGCGAGTTCGATTTCATCGACGGTTTGCATCATCCTCCTGCTGTCGGCCGACTTCTGGACCGTCAAGGTACTCCACCATCACACCACAAATCAGACCACAAATCAGACCACAAACCAGACCACAAACCAGACCACAAACCAGACCAAACACAATCTAATGTTTACAAAACACAAAGGCTGCAGATTATAAGTCAGTAACCCTCCTTTGCTCTGATCCAAACATGTTAAAGTCTGCTTCTCTTGTAGGTCTAACCTCTACAAACATGTTAAAGTCTGCTTCTCTTGTAGGTCTAACCTCTACAAACCTGTTAAAGTCTGCTTCTCTTGTAGGTCTAACCTCTACAAACATGTTAAAGTCTGCTTCTCTTGTAGGTCTAACCTCTACAAACATGTT
>JAVQKG010276504.1:0-10673 GCA_036025885.1 Hypseleotris bucephala
CAATAAACTAGTAAGCTTATAATGGGTTTATTTGTGTGACACAGCCACAGCAGCTTTAATGAAAACATAAAGTAAAAAGACTAGAACTGGCTAAAATGTTCCAGACAAACTTTTTGAGTCTAGTCAAAGTAAGTAAGCACAAATGTAACATGGTCATAGTGATCAGAAGGAGGCCAACATTTATACACATAAATATAGTATGCAGCAAGTGTTTTGGGGATTTGATAATAGTGCATGAGGAAGCTATGCCAAAGCTACTCTGCAGGCTAAACCCATACATACCTCTCGCAATTTATAATCCCTGTGCCAATACACACAATATGACTAATCAGTGCAGCCCCACAATTTAGTAGCAGAGATTTGTGATTTCACAACTGCTGACTGGCTCTGTCTGGCTAGACTTACCTATGGTGCTATTATAAACCGGGTGGCTACAGATGACCGCTAGCATCTGAGCAAAACCTACTAGTAGTGACTTTTGACATGTGTAAATGGGACTTCCTCCTTCATTTCAAAATTATTTTGTCATTACACAATTATTAAATTGTTTCATCTATCTATAAGAACTTGACAGGTCTTGTCAGGTATCTATGTCGTGCACACTTTAAAGGTGCATTAGCCAGTTTACAGAGGCCAGAAGCATGTCACCACTACAAATGAGAGGCTAATCAAGTCAAACTAACCACGTCAACATATACGGCGTTGAAAAGCATTATGATACTGGTTAGCAGCTAGCATGCTAAGAGCCGCTATGCTAACAACTGTGTGCTAAAATTGAAGTTACCTGGTCTGCCACGTCTTCGGCTGTGTTCATTAGATCCTCTTGCCCCATATCTCTAAAATATGGTGATTTGTAATAATGAAGACTCGGTGCAACACAATTTGTGTTGTTTTTGCTTCACAGGCTGCGCTCAGACAGTTGCTCGCTCCGTTAATGTTATTTACTTGAAGATTTCCCGATGTGAGCAGAGTGAAAGGCCGCCTCCGCCCCACAATGCTCCGCGATTTGACGAGCCTAGAGCCCCCCTAATGGTACTGCAACCACTGCATGCCACGTACACCAGTTTATCCAGGGGCTGAACCAGTTTACTCGTGTTTATTGGCACTACAAAAAATAACTTTTACATTTACAAGTTATTGACAGGAGATATGGTTTTCTTTCATTGATTTATCACTTCATTGGCAGCACATGAATTATACGTTTTCTAAAAACAAGCAAAAATGTATACTGTAGTGCAGCTACCCGACTTAAATTTAGGGGTTATAAACAGCTTATTATCTAAAAAACATTAAAGTTCATAATAAAATAATAATAAAATAATTCACTGTATATTACAATCTGGAAAATAAGAGTTGAATAAAACTCCCTTAAATGTCTTTTGTCCAATCTAATTCCACATTGGCCTCATTCATGTTTAGTCATTATTTGAACCAATGGTACACACTGTTTGCTGAAGACACATCAATTCAGTCAATTTAGAACTGAGTACATAGGTACATAAGGCCTTATGGTTGCTGTTTCCAAGGTGATGGTCAAGTTGTAAAGCTAGTGAACATGCTCTAATGACATGAAGTAGCAGGGTCATCTCACCGTTAACAGATGTCTTGTAAAAACACCCCTGCTGTAAGTAAAATGAAGGGAATGTTTACAAGAAAAACGTCAATTATAAAACTGAGATTTCTCATGTTGTGTATAATATAATTAATTTGATTTTGTGAAAGAAGTTTTAACTATTAAGAAAAAACAAGTGCTTCCATGTTTAGGACCAGTTGGCTTTTTTACACATGTATCTTAACAGTATGCAAACACGTTTCACAAGGCTTCCAGATTAATTAAACATAACTTGGAAAACCACCCAAACGTGTTGTCAAAATGTCAGTACTAAAATGCTAACAGGTGTTTACAAGGATGTGACAAACAAAAATCTCAGGCCATTCTGCTTTCAAAATTTCCTATATACAAAATTACAAATGTAAAAAAGCTGGTGTTATTTTCCTCATGGCACTTTCTTCGGTTTCTTAGAACGTGGAGCTTTCCAGTTGTTATTCCTGCTTCTTTTCCGAATACCTCCATTCTGACCCTGTCAAAATAGTTGAATAGTACATTTACACCACATAGATTTATGCAATTTTACACATACATGTATGATCTTTTACACACCTTTTTGCGTTTTGGTGTCACTGGCTTGTCCATCTCCATTTCCTCTTCTTCATCTGTTTTAAAATCATCTTCTTCATCTAGTCCTCCATTTTCCTCAGGTGTATTTTTCAAAGTAAACATAGATGCTGTAGAAAAAGATCTGTATTTAGCAGGGCAAACTGAAGGAGGTAAAAAAAAAGGGTGTGCTTAAAATACTCACAAGGATAAAGGTCACTCATGCTGTCCTCGGAGTCTGAGTGCTCCCCTTCACTGGAGGTCGGTTCCCACATGCTGTTTGAATGTTTGGAGGAGCTTCCATTTCTGTCCTCTTCTCTGTGTTTGGGCCTTTTCTGGGTCAGTCGGGCGGGAACAAATTCAATCCCCTGTTTCACACACTCTTCATCTATTGTGGTAAAGAGGACACAGAGGGACATTTTTACAGATGTCTTGAGGCAGGTTTTATGCAACCTCTGACTATGCTCGTAACAACAAGAAATGTAGCTTGGATTACAACCACAAAAGATATAACAGCTATTAACGTTACTCAAGTGAACATATAAATGTGTCATTTGGGCTCCATATCACGGGTGTCAAAACGCAGCCCAGTGAGCATTTTTTACAGCCCTCAGTTTATCTCTCAGTTGTCCCAAATGTTTTTATTATTGCATTTGACTCTACATAGTCCAACTAAAAGAATGCAACAATTGTGTAACAAGTTTTATTAGTTATTTCATTTTTGTATATTATCTTTGTGTTATACTTGTTGCATGCTATACTGAATAAAAAATAAAACCCTAAACAGGCAGAGGAAATTTGTGAGAACTATATCACATTCACAGACTGTTATCTTTGACAGATGCTTGATTAACTTCCTTTGCCTTGCAGCATCACAGTAACATAAATGTTGTGCAGTTTTAAAATGGAGGAAATACGAACATTTAGCAAGAGCTTTCTTGAAACGTTTCCCATTGACGTGTCTCAGGACGTGATGTGGCTGTCTGTTGAGGTGTCTCAAGGTCAGCTTACAGAAGAGATGATTACTAGAAAACAAGATACAATGTTCATGTTTGCAGGTTTGACTGGTCATGATCAACTTTTAATATTTATTTTTAAAGATTTCTGACTAAAGAACCATAAATGGGATATAAACTTAAATATAGAAAGTGTAATTGGATATATATGGAAAAAGACTTTATTACAATATTGTTTATTACATTTACTTCAGTGCATTACTTCTCTGTGTTTTGTTTTAGGTAAACAGTAGCTACAGCAGATACAAATGCTTGTATATGCTTGTATATACACACATAACTGTCCGCACTTAAAAAATTCTTGTGTAATATTTGTGGGTGTGTAGGTCCAGCCAGTCCCAGTGTTACCCGGCTCATTAAAATGCATTACGTCAAGACATGTTTAGTGGGCAGCCATTGAGAGATGGCTCAACTTGTAACAATCAAACTAAACATGCATAAATGAAGGTTTTGAGTCGAGAACCCGTGAGTTTCCTTACGGTTGCTTGGTGCTCGGTACAACGTGTGGCTCATACTGGCTGTAGTTGAACTCTGCAGTAGCAGACAGACTTCTGAATTTTTTGGCCTCGGTGAATTTCTGTAGTTCTGCCAAACTACAGGGAAACTCGTGTCCATTAAGAGTGCATTTGATCTGAAATGACAAATCAAGCAGAAGCAACTCAATATAGTGAAGCACATCTTTTAAAACTAATTTCCTCAAAGAAGTTTTAACTCATGCCAATGCCTCATGGCATTGGCATTATGGCATTAAGGTTAGCCTCAGCTAGCAACACGGTATAGAGAGTATAACGCGTATATCGCAGATATAACGCGGAGAGGGATTGGTTCACCAACCTTTTTGTCCTCGGTGAGTTGAAAACAATGATGATTTAAAAGAAAGGCTCTGAGTTCTGCAGGTAAATCATCCATGGCCAAAACATACACCAAAACAGATCTGCTCGGGAGATAGACCAACCCCTTACAGGAAATACTCACACACGTGGATCCACCTCAATGATCCTGGTGCGCCATCTACTGCTGTTAATTGTTACTATTGTTGTGATTAGTATTTTAATGTTATTCATCTTAAAACAATACACATATTTTTGATTCATATTTTTAACAGTATTTTGAGCACACAAAAATACATTTCTCACAATACATTGTATTTCTTAAACACCACCAGGCGGCGGTAATGCGACTTTGACGTTGCTTCCTGGCTGTAATCAAACCGAAGAAAAAGGACTGTCGGTAAACAGAGACCTCCAACATCTATTTGTCAATAACTAAGGGTTAATAACGATTAAATAACCAAAAGCAAACCCGCCAACGGTAGATTTGGATATATGTAAATATCAACAAAGCTAACACTGGATGTAATATTTGTCAGTGATGAGGAAATAGAGTTTTATAGATACAGCTAACAGCTAGCTTAATAATCTAGCTAAGAGCTACTAATAAGATCAGCGTGAAGGTTTGTATTTAGGCAACTAGAAATAATTTCTTTCAAAATGTCTGGTCCCAATGGAGATCCAAACATGTCTGCAGAAGATAGTATCATCACCGACGAAGATGATTTTGGCGATGAAGGTAAAAACACACATCTTCACTTCATCCAAACCATTGAGTTTAATACAGTATGAGTTATTGGTTAAACTGTGGTGTTTCCTCTCAGAGTATGCTGCCGTCAACAACATGTTAGATCAGATCAACTCTTATCTTGATGACCTCGAGGAGAAGAATGATGCTCTCAATGGAAAACTTCATGAACTGCTGGAGTCCAACAGACAGGCTCGACTAGAGTTCAGGGCCCAGCTTCAGGGCTCCTCTTCCCCGGACAGGGACAGCTCTTCACCCAAACAGGACGAGGACGGAGAAGACTCCACAGGGTCTCAGACTAATGACAAAAGCAAGGACTAAGAAAACGGACTTTACCCAAATGATAGCTTTTTATCAGTTCTAATGAGGATGCAGGATCTCCAAGAACATTATGGATACACGTGATTACTGTAGTTTTGTGATAAAAACAAAACATACCTATCATGTTAATATCAATATGGAAATATAAATATTGTGTTATACTTCAATATAATATATGATGGTAATTAATTATCATAGTGAACTGTTAAATTACTTTACATACCACATGTCAGCTCTTTGAAAGGAACTACTGCTGTACTAAACTTTATATGGCCCAGCCATGTAAGAACCTTCCATTATGCAACATTCCAGATATGAAGAGAATATTTGAAGTTTTACTCTGCGCTATTCTAATGTCTATATCTGTAATAAACAGATGTGACTTCATGTGAAATGTAATAAATATTTCAAATACTGAAACGGTCAAACTTTTTATTAAAATGATCTTAAAACTAAAACATTCAAAAATACATTAAAATTCAAAAGGAGTTAAAAACACTGCCTGTTTGTCTTTAACTTTTCAGTATCTGGAAAAAATACAACATACAGCATTGTTTGAGAATGTATAATTGTCACCTAAACTCTGTGCAGTCTATTTGTTTCAAGTTAGAGCTTCCTTAAAACAAGCCACTACCTCTACCACAGCCAGCAAATCTCATGTAACGGTCTTTAAACAGTTAGGATTCAACATTTTTAGAGAAAAGGGTTTGAGATGTGTGGCTGAAATGCTTACTCATGAATAAGGAGCAGGGGCAGCTTTAAGAAAATTTGTCAACACTAAGTTACTACAACTACATTGTCTTCATATTTGCCAAAACACCCACATCTACTGTATGTCAAAAGGGGGATCATAGATCTTTCAAATGTCCATTCATTTAAGTATGGAGAGAATCTACCATCAACATATGGCATAAAGCTCGAGCCACAGCCCTTAAAAAGCTTCAAAGATTTTTTTTCAAATATCAAAGAGGTACAAGTTTAATAACTTATCCAGTCAACATCACAAAATTCAAAACAAAGATTTTAAGCAGAATGCTTAACTGTGAAATTTAGGTGACTAACCCAACTAAAAACAGCAAATTAAGTCTTTTTTTAGCAGCTTATGCACTTTGATGAAAAAATCCCTCAAGATCTTAACAACATAAACTTTTGAGTACAATACTTTTTCCATTAAGTACCATTTTACTTTCAATATTGTAAATACAGTCCCGCTAAACTGTAAGAAATGTGGAAAGTCTCCTGCCTACAGTACCTTGTAGCATGTAGCTGAGCACTATCAATCAATAACTTCATTAGTTACAGCTGTAGAGTAGACAAGTCACAGAATACCTTATTAGAAAGCCACCGGTTATTGCAATTTAAAGTGTGATTCTTGATTTATTATAGCAAAATGTGATATTTGTCACTTGGAATTGAAATAAAGCCAAATATTGATCATAATTATTTAAATGTATGTAAACCGCATAATTTGGTTGTAATCGGTTGCCTTGGGGTTTTCCTACTGTACAATGATTCTGCTTTCAAAAGGTTATGAAATCTGTCCAAGCTTAAATCTTCCTCTGATGTACCTGCCATAGTATGTCTAAAATACAGTATAGTACTACTGTACTCTGTGTTGATGTATTTATTCAGCGTCTGTTTGTGGCTCTCACTGTCCTCCGCCGAGGGGTAGGGGTGTCTTTTGAAGACTTAGAGGTGTTTTTCCCCTTGCCTTCTTTTTTTTTCTCAGCAGAAACAGTTTGCTCTGACTCTGCAGTGACCCTAACACTGCACTCATCTTCAACAGTGTTGGATGTGGTCCCTTCTTCACCACCAAGGACTTCCTGGTCTGAGCAACTAGAGCTATGTGCAAGGATGTTCAAGTCTTGTAATGTATTATTAGGCTCTTCCTGTTGTTCTTTCTGCACTGATAAGCCACTGAGTGAAATGATCGGATGATTGGAGTCTGATTCTGAAATGTCTTTGACTGATTCTTCTTCAGGCTTGTCTTCAGCAGCACATTTCATGATAGAGTTTTCAGCGCAACCCTTTTGTACGGTTTTGATTCTCTATAGAAAAAAAATCATATAAATGTAATAAAGTTTCAAGTTACACAATTTAGTCAGAGAAGTAAAAATGACCAACCTTAAGATTCTCAAAGTGATCCAGAGATTTGCAGTGCAAGTGTAGTTCTGAGGACTCAAAATGGTAAAATTTATTGCAGAGCCTGCAGATAAACCCTGCCACAGGAACTAAGAAACTGGGACCTGTAAAAACAACAGTGGAGACATTCATTGGATAAATTGTAAATATATATTTAAAAACCTAAAACATTGTATACAAAGTATTGTGAATGTCCATGGCAACTCAATTCCCCCCTTGGTTAAGCTGACCTGACCTGATTAGGTCTATTATGCAGAATTGACTACAATCTTATAATGTTGTTTGCTCATCAAAAACATCCCTGGAGTGGTTTTCTGTCATTTTATAATCAAGTGCCGCCATTTTTCTACACATTGAATCAATCTGTTTTTATTGACACTCCTCGTATCATTGTGTAGCCAGGAAACAGGGCACAAGAGACAGAGCGTTTATGACAGAAGTGAAAACATGCATACTATTTAATAATTTGTTTTAATCATTAAGTTTCCTAACCAACAAAAAGTGTGTTCTAAGGTACTAAGTACCCCTAGAATGCATAATAGAATTTTGCTAATCACTTACCATAGACAGTTTCAGGGTCATACTGCTCATTATCATCCAAGTCTTTCACTGACACTTCTCTATGTGTACAGCCATCCTAAAAAACATTATATTTACAGTATATGGTTCAATGTGGTACATAGCACAATAACGTAACCCAACTAAAATTATACGTAGTCACCTGTTTATCGGAGTCATCTTGATCTTCTGCATTGCTTGGCCCTTCAGCATCTTCCATTAAGCTACCGTCCTCTTCCACAAAAAAACTATCTGTGACCTTGTCCAGTTCATCACAAATTTCAATTTCCTGGAGCTAAAGGGAAGCACAACAAAGGTTAGCCAGTAATTTATTGTAGAACTACTACTTTGGAAATTATGAAAGATTTGCACCTTTTTTCTGTGCTCAAGGGTCTGCAAATGTTCAACAAAAATCTGGGAGGACCTGAAGTGTTTCTTGCAAATAGTGCATGAAGATATTGCCATTTTTCTTGCAAGCTGAAAAAAAGAGAGACAGTAAAAACAAAGTGCCAACCACTGACCAGAGTAAAAAAGTAATTCAGGACTGGGATCTTACTTTGTGCTCCCTTGTTTGGCGGTGCTCCATAATGCTGCTGGTGAAGTGTGTTTGACAGGTTGCACACCAACGCTTGGCCTCTGCTTTTTTTTGACTGATCAAGAGAGAAAATTACGACAGTTAGAGGGTGAAAAGAAAGTACAATTTTAACAAGAAGTTGTGAGTATCGAAAACTGACCCATCCTTATTTGGTCCCTGAAGGGTGTCCTGTAATCTGGGCAGCAGTGTGACAAGACAAGCATTGCTCATGTGTTGGATTTCCATCATCCTCTGCTGGTGAGAAATACTATTCATGTGACTTCTGAAGTTCTGAGGACAAAAAACATGTGTGAACATACAGTATGTACAGACCATTCATTGCTCCTTTGTCTACAGTGAACATACTTGCTGGTTATGGCAGGTGATGCTGCAAAGGTAGCAGTAAAACCTGTTGGTCCCCTCTTCCACACCCTCGTCTTCTTCCTGATGCTCTGTAGGAGGTAAATGATCATCATCTTGTGGTTCTTTCACTGATGGTGCAACAACATGCTGGTCCTGCACAGTTGGAGATGAAGAACCTTGCACCTACACAGACAGTTACAGTACATACAGTTAACATCTGATGGACAAAAACAAGTATACAATTTTAACCTACTATTGAATACTTTATAGCTCACCTCTGCTTCTGTGCCCTCTTCTTCTAATTCAAGAAGCTCTGAGCCCAATACTGAACTCCCCTCATCTAGAAAATATAAAATGACTTTAAAATCAAATTCACACGATAATATTGAGTGATAGTAATAGTTAAGTGTACTGTACCTCCAGGCTGGCTATCACTCTCTGAACAAAGAATCACAGCATCAGCTTCTTCTACAGAGACTACCGGTTGTTCAATGGGCACGTCTAACCTAATAACACCATAGGAATAGCACATGCATTAAAAACAGAACAGCAAGATATATTGTCCATTATTCCTTATTTTCTACCATACCATATATTTTTGTTTGCAGAATTCAAGTTGGTTAAAAAAAAACACTCACAATGTTTTAATTTTGTATTCAGAATCTGCTTCCAGCTAATCTGTTCTGGCCTGTGTGACAGTGTCTAAAAAAACAACTATCTTTATATTGTGGCTGGCTTGCTTCAGAAACACTTGTAGGGTGTTCAGCTGTACTCAGAATGAACTGCCTTGTTGAATGAAGTGGCCTCAAAAATAAACTGTGTGAAACATTCAGTGTATGTGTTGGAAACCAGACACACCACTGTGCAAATGCAGTAAATAAAAGGCTTATAGACATACCCATGTGTTCTCGGTTTCTTTGTCACAGGTTCTTCAAGTTGCTCCACAGATGTATTTGATCCATCTACATTCTCTAAAACATTACCTTAAAATGTGAACACAAGTTATTATTAAGTTCCACAAGTTAAAACAATAGGTAATAATAAAACTTAATTTTACCTGCTTCACTCATTTCAGTGGCTTCAATAGCAGTGCTAGGTCCTGGTTGGTCATCACTGTTGTCTTGTGTTATTTGCTCACTATCTCTCTTTCTATCTGACACCCGAGCTGCAGCATCCTACACACAATAGTGAGAGTTAATTATTTTCATTTGGTGTCTGCCCTGGGCTTAACCTGAACAATCAAGAATTAACTGAAGATAATGAATTATATAGATGACTGTAATTCTAAACCAGACTGTATGATATTAAGTAGTGGTATAATGAATTACCGTGGTACTTGTGCTGGCAGAGGGCGGTCCAGGCACAGCCGCATTGTTGTTGAAGTACCGAACAGGAGGGTAAACTGGCCTTGCTGGTGGGAATCCCATCATGGGGGACTTGATGGCCACACCCATAGGAACTGGCCCAAGAAGAGAGGAGCGTGTTCCAAAGAACTGACGAAACTGCTGTCCACCCATTCCAAATCCTCGCATGCTACCTGAATAAAATAACAGCCAATTCAGGTAAAGACATACCTATTAATATGTGTGTTTGTAACAAAAGACTAAATATGACTGCAACTGTACCCTGCATCTGCTGCATCAGGATGGCCCCCTGAAGCATGGGATTGGGGGCAATGATAGTGGTCTGTGTAGTCTGACACAAGTTGACCATCCTGGGAGGAGGGCCTGACTGAGGAGGCACAGGCATAGGTCTAGACAGAAAAAACATGTATTTACTGTTCAGTACGTACTGTCAGTCAACCATCACACAATAAAAGTGATTTATTAAAATAACTCAATATGCATAATTATTCATATGTAGGGTAAGATTTAATAATTAAAATAATAAAAAAACATACTATACAATACTATACTATTGTTAGAGAAATTATTGCATTGTTTTTATCATTAATCTAAATGTATAA
>JAVQKG010276675.1:0-19609 GCA_036025885.1 Hypseleotris bucephala
GTTGTTTGTGTGTCGTGTGTGTGTTGTGTGTGTGTTGTGTGTGTGTTGTCTGTGTTGTGTGTGTTGTTTGTGTGTTGTTTGTGTGTTGTGTGTGTGTTGTGTGTGTTGTTTGTGTATTGTTTGTGTGTTGTGTGGCGTTTGTGTGTCATTTGTGTATTGTTTGTGTGTTGTGTGTACATTGTTGATACAAAGGTGTGACAGTGTCTTGTGTCAAATCTCACACTAAAGGACAAACAGATCATGTGAAGACTCACTTCCTCTGGTCCTAAAGAAGACAATGAAGGAGTAGAGAAAAGAGACATCTGTGAAAAGTCATGTTAATCTAACTTCATTTTTTAATTTGTTTTAACTTAATCATTTGAGTTTTAACGTACAACTCACAATTCTAAGTTATACTGATAAAATGTGAGTTTTTGCATGATACAGTGGGGATGGAAAGTTTGGGCACCCCAGGTAAAAATTTGTGTTAATGTGCATAAAGAAGCCAAGGAAATGTGGAAATATCTCCAAAAGGCATCGAATGACAGATGAGACATTCTTATACTATGTCAGAAAAAAGTTAGATTTTATTTCCATTATTTACAATTTCAAAATAACAGAAAACACAATAATGGTTGTTTATAGCATGCATTGCCCTCTTTGACATTTTCATTGTCTTATCCAGCAGAACAACCGTTTTTAGCCCTCTAATTTGATGCCTTTTTTCCATCTTTCCTTGGCTTCTTTATGCACATTTATACATATTTTTTACCTGGGGTGCCCAAACTTTCGATCCCCACTGTAAATAGCGGTGAAATTATTGTACAAGCCTGACCTATAGACTGAGGAATCAAAACAATACACGTTCACACACGCTTTTGTTTTTGTAAAGTGCACGTTTTTCATCACCTTTTTGTTAAAGATGTCACAACTAGATTTACCGCATTTGGATCCCGGGGTTTCCTGGAGATTTGTTTACTAGGAACAAAACCACTTCATTCCATTTATGTTCTGTGGAGTTAGTAAACGTTGGAAGATTTCTTATAATTTTGCTTTCTTTAAAAAACATATATGTGTCATGATAGATTAAAATAACACATTTTTCCCCAGTGACAAAGCTTCCCAGAACATGTGTCTTGGTCTAAAATTAGTGGTTGCAGACTGTTGTTTACTGATGGTAGGGTCTTAAATTGAAGGCCTTGTACATTGTTACTGATTACATACCTGTACTAAGACCTGTACATGTGTAAGTAGATGTGATGTCTGCATGGCTAAAAAAGGGAGTGTGTGTGTGTGTCAGGGTTCGTACAACTTTTTGAAGATGAAATTCAAGCACTTTCAATATATATTTTCTTGTGCAACATAAAATTGAACCATTGAGTCCATAATGTGACACTGGACAGATTAAGAAATGTAACTTACAGCAAAAGTTCAATAAATTGCAAAAAAAAAGGGTGTGAAAACAGCCTTAGTAGTTATTGTGTCATAAATTGTTGAATGCATTTCAAGCATTCATTATAAATCCAAGCACTTTTCAAACCTTGAAAACACAATTCATAATTCAAGCATTTTCAAGGATTTCAAGCACCGGTGTCTGTATGCTTGATTGGACATGGAGAGACTTAATAGTAATAGTAACCTAATAATAGTCTGTGATCTAAGATTCCAAATCCATATATTTTAGACAAAACTTGTACTGGGTTTGTCTAAATAGCCTTTGTAATGAGGACCAGCAGTAGACAATAAACTAGGATTAAACCAGGTCTAAACAGGTGTTAAATAGGGCTAACTTGCCTCTCAGATAACACATAACCAGATTGAAAACAATCAAAGCAGGACTAAGACAGTCTTAAACCAAGTCTAAACTATGTAGATCTAAATCCGGTGTCAAGTAGGACCAGATCTAATGGAGCAGTGATTCTCAAACACTGGGTCATGGCCCAAAAGTGGGTCACCTGAAACTTTTGTTGGGTCACCAAAATTTTTTCAGTTCAATAAAATTCAATAAACAAAAAAATCAACTTACATTAAATAAGAATATCTACATTAAAAATTATTAGAACGTCAAAAAAAAAAAAAAAAAAATTACCTTAGTGCCGAACCTAACTTAAAAGTTGGGTTGCGATTATAATTGCCAAACAAAATATGGGTCCCCTGAAAAAAAGTTTGAGAACCACTTTTTACTGTAGCCTATATGTGCTCTTTTTCACTAGCACTATTCTCCTCTCTTCAACTAGTGTGTTTAGTGACAGAGTAGTGTTCACCTCACATCTGCTCCCATCTCCCATAAACCCCCACTCTGACCCCTGACCTTTGACCCTGGCCTGCTCACTCCTGCAAGGTCAGTTTGGTTTAGTCATCAGGAGCACAACAGGAGGACTGTCACACAAATGTTTCGAAAATGTCTGAGTTTAAGTTTGGTGCTTCCTTTTTTTGTTATGGCAATTAATGTACGGACTGTGTAATCCGTAACTTTTCTAAAATAAAAAAGTTAGACAAAATATGCTTTATCTGGCCCTGTTTCGTGATGTGAAGAAAGTTATCTGTCATAGTTATTATTTTCTTACTTAAGTCTCTTCCCTGGCCTCTACAGCAACATCAGATCAGACTTTGTGGGTTACCACTTTGACCAATAGTAGTGGAGTTTTACTTTAGTCCCTCCCCAGGACTCTACAGATGACCAACTCTACATTATAGAACAGGGTCAATTATAAACCTTTTTTACTTTTTGGAAATTTATAGACTACACCTATAGAAATGCAATTGAAGGGCTGCGGTTTAGCACAGTCGGTAGAGCATGCAGCCCATATACAGAGCCTACAGAGCTTGTGAGTTTGAATCCGGCTCACAACATTTTGCCTAATGTCACTCCCCACTCTTCTCCCTGATTTCCTGTCAATCTACTGTCCTATCAAAAAAAGAAGGAAATGCAATTTAAACCTAGTCTGACTTTGCCATTAAAATGCATTTTAACACACAATATTTGTATCGTTTTTGGAACAAGTAGCTAATTCTATAGGATGTTTTGGTATCATTCCCTTTTCATTGCTATATTTTAGTCAAAAATCATTAGCTTGAATAAACTTTGGTAGGATATATCTTGGAATTTATTGGACTTTCTACCCAAAATGAAGTGCAAATTATTTCACTTTTTTAAACTTTCTAAAAAATACAAAACAAAAAGCCAACTGAAGGACCATCTGCAGTAGAGCATTCACATAGGGCAATCACACAGAGGTCAAACTGTCCTCCTGCAAATGGAGACAGTAAAAAGCATTGTAAACAGATTGTAAACATCTACAAAACACAGGGCCATAACCTACTCCTATTGTCTCCACATCATGAGGTCTTGATTATAGCTACACCCAAGACTACAGCCTTCTGCTTCTCCTCACTGCAAAGAAGTGTTCATGATCTGAAATTTGATGTTAAAAACGTATATTGAGACAAGAGAAAATATCCAAAAGTTGCTATTTTTAAAGAAAGATACAAACAGAAAAGCCAGTATTAGCTGCCTACTTTGAATTGATCCTAGTTAAGAAATGGTTGACTATCTGTGCATGTCTCTGTGTCTGCCCTGCAACTAACTGACCACTGTATTGTCTTTTGTCAACTAGACCCGATAGAAGTGTTTTTGACGCAGCATTAGGGTTTTTGTTTTAGAGCACCTCCATGTGGGCTTGAGGATGGCTCTTACGCCATTTGAACCCAGATTTAAAATCCTTGCAGGGCAACAAAGAGCTCATCTCTCATTAAATAAGATACAACAAGTTGTAATTGCACTTCATATGTTGAGAAGTTTTATTTGATTTGAAATTAGTTAAATAGCAAAAAGGGGTTAGGCCTATTTATATTTTGTAGCCTAAGACAATCACTTTGTTTTATATTTTGCTCAAAACTAAATTATTTATTCAATGTTCAATTTATTATAGGCTATTTATACATTTCAACCACACAAATTCATTTTTTCTATTCACAAATACATGTATAGTTCTACCCGCTTAACGGCCTGGATGATTAGGAAGGCTCACTTAATATGATTTAGTTTGGTGGTTGTCCACAATCTTAGTGTGCAACAGTTTTATTTTAATGAAGTGAAATGCAACACAGTAATCGGCGAAACAAGCGCAGCGGTAAAGCTACCTCACATACCCTGCAGTGTTAAGCACCGTATGTGTTACTTTAAGACACTTATTGGATATAATATGAAAATTATATCTTACTGTATGCCAGCTCTGTTTTTTAGATATTGCAAAAAAAACCTGCCAAATTAGACTGGTTGAGAACAAATGTACGGTTTACATTTTGACCTGTTTATGCTTATTTCTGCCCCAATTTACATTTGTTCACATAATTCATATAATATAAATACAAATCTTATGTTTTATATCACTGAGTTGACACAATTGAGCTCAGGCGGCCAGCATGCCTTAGGTCTCAGAACATTTGCTGCATCAGACATGTTGCCACACAAGATGTCACCTCGCATTCAAGTCAGCATCGCATTCAAATCACCCCTATTTTAGAGCTGAGCTGGCATTCTGGAGATAGTGGGGAGGGACGTTTTTGTTTTTGTTGCTACATCTGACTGAGATGTCATTTGTTGGGCTCTTTTGTGTAAAACTACAAAAGTTTATTTGAGACCAGTAACAACAATATCTGCACAACTTGTTTCTTTTATTCTCCTCATATTCTTTTGAACTGAACGCATTATCCATTTTTGTGACTTCAGTCGGACAAGGGTCAATAGCCCTGTCATAGTATAAGCAAAATTACACATTTCCCATGAGGCTACTAAGGACAAATATTTTAGATAAGATTAGTGCACAGCAGAACACATTGGTGAATATATCCAGCTAACAACATAAAAATTAACAGACCCAAAATGATAATTGTGTTTCAGAATTCAATTTAGTATTGACTTTCTTCTTTCAACCTTTTAATGTTACAAAAATATTCCTAGTTGTCAGCACTGGATAGGCACATTTTAAATTAAGCTGTGTTATTATAGACCAAATTAGTTTTTCAAAATTCTATCCTCCATAATTAACAATAGTGAATGCTGTGTCTTCTGAATGCACCATCTTGCAAATTGCCTGTAAAGCTGCTCTAATCCCCACCCTACGCTTTATCAATATGGCCAAGCTAACATTACCATTAGACTGAAGAGTATAATGAATAGTCTTTCCCAATCTGTCTCCTCCGCAGTATCCAAGATGTCCACTCCTCATCATTTAACCCTGCCAAAATCCAATGAAGTGATACCTCTTTTAGAATGCTATGAAAATAGTCCATGTCTGTGTAGTCTAGTCTAGCCCTGGCTACTCAAAGTGTGGTAGAAACTGTTGACCAGAAAGTTGGTGTTATTAAAATAGTGACAAAGGTAGTATTCAGGATGTCCAAGGTAATATATTAAAACACTGACGCTCCAGCATTCTCAATATCCTTTTAACATCTGTTATTTAGTGCATTTAAATCTAGCTTCATTTCATCTGCCATAAAAGTTCCTTATTATGTTATCTGTGACTGGCTGAGAGCTTCACTGCCAAAATTCACTGTAAAATTTCAAATTAATTTCAAAATGGCTAGTGGTCTGGTTATGCTGACATTTCAACATACTAACAATAACTTAAAACATTGAACAGAATAGACTGTACATAAACAACAAAGCAATCGTATTTAACCTCACAGTGGTGGTAGTGGTTTTGATTTCTACAGAGAAACTGAGGTAGTGGAGGTGAGACCCAAAGCTCAGAGCTGAATTACAGATTGGGGCCAGACTGCGAGGCCCACAGTGAAGAGCCAGTGCTGCTTTGGGACACAAGCTAAAGCCTGTTTATCAGAATGCTCCTGGTGCTGCAGCTTATTAAAGTGCCAGGTGCTTTTGAAAAATAACACTCCCTATATCCTCTACCTCGCCTGTTCCTCCACCAGAACCATATTTAGACAAATGTAATGTAAAATTTATCCTAGAATCTTTGTTTTCTTTTTGCTGAAAAAGCTCTAATTAGGTGCATGTCAAATTCAGGCCCTCTTTACCTCTAATGCCATGCCCACTTTATTACCATAGCCAATGCAAATCATGGAATGTGTGGTAACTCTGGGTATGTTAAGTTATTAATTTTTCTTTCTGTTAGTGTAAGTGTGTCCAGCATGGGCAAAGAGGGTGTTAAATGGACATATTTAAAGGGAAAAAGCTCCTCCAAAAAAGATTTTTTTGTAAGTTATAAAATGTGAAACACTAATCTAGAGGTGAACAAAATAATTTCAATAAAACTGGTGTGCCTGACTGCAGAAAGATTAATGTGTTCTAGTGCCCTCTCTATTTTCTCCCTTGACTTCCTGTAGCCTCATGGTTAGACCCCCATTTCCCCAAACCCCACTGTATTCAGCACAGGAGCAGAGGTTGAAAAATGTACCTCGGGTTTGGCTGCACCAGCAAGGGGCAAACTGCTGCTTTTCTGCTTCCTTGACTGCCTCCTTTATTTATTTATTTATTTAATTTTTCTCCATCTCCCCTGTGGTCACTGAGGTGTGGAGCAGAAAGATGAAATGCCCCTTTTCTTTTGCTCACTTCCCGCTTCCAGAGCACCGCCATTCCAGAACCTTTCCATTTTATCCCGTCACTCAACGCCTTTCCGGATAATAGTGTCCATGAGCCCAATATCACAATATCATATATGGCCGGGTTTTCTCCTATACACTTAAAGGAGTTAAATGGTGAAATACAGCAAGCATGAGCAGAAATACTGAAACCAGATTTTAAACTAAAACTAAAATGGAATGAGGGCATTTTACGCAGCATTTGGTCTTCTTATTTATGTAGTGTTTACAAGCATTGTATATCATTACAATACAATACACAAGACAAAACAGAATTAAACAAACACATATAAGAGATAGTTCTCAAGGGTTGAACTAGAGGAAAACAAACAGAAAAGTGACTATAACTGGATGTTGTACTATTAAACTTTATTTACTGTTACTGTTATTTATCCGTAAAAAAAAGTACTAGTAGTAAAGCTTAGCCTCGTTCTTTACTTTCCATTTGCCTTTTTGTGACCCTTTCCATTTCACCCATCACTCAGCGCCTTTCTGAATAATACAGTGTCAAATCCTATGGGTCCAAAAATATCCCAAGCATCACTGAGCCCCATGCGTTCAGTAAGAGGCAGTTACATGCAACAAATTGCATGTTAGACTTCAACGGCTAGAGTTGGTGCCACAGCGGGGTGCAAAGGGGGCACTAATGACACACTACACATTCTGTGTGTATATATAGTCTCATAGAAAGATGCAACATTAGCATTCAAATCTATTCATTACCATTGCTTAAGGCATGTTATTAAATTCTACAGAGGAATTTAAAACTGCCTTAAAAATGGTGCTTAATACACTTCATGTTTCAAAACTTTTTAAATAACGTCTTTATTGTTATTGTGTAACAATAATCACAATGATAATTGTGATTGTATTTGTCTGAAATACTGTACAAAAATTACTAACTTTTTATATATCTGAAAGTATACTGTAGAACTGTAATTTACAACCCTCACAGACCTTGTAACTAATAATGAGTGTAAACATCATGATCGAATATAGTATAAATAGAGAGTTGCTGACTTAACAAAAATGAATTGACACACATTTTCTTTCTCATGAAAGAAACAAACAGGTGCACACTGCATCTGGATTGCTTACTTTGCCTATGTGTGCATCTCCAATGGCTTTATTAGGATGGTCTCGCCGAGCTTGTTGACTGGTCGCCATAGTGACAGGCATATAGCAGTGTATTAAAGAAGCTTACCCCAAAGGCTAATGCTTAAGCCTTAGGATGTCTGCCATTTAAAAATCCCAATAAAGCTTTTGTTCTCTTTAACCAATAATAGACTCATGCTGCAAACATTGGGATTGAATGACATATTGTGAGGCCGCTCAGTAAGTCTACAAAATTAACTTTAGAAGGTCAAGCACATATAAATCCTTGGTTTTGAGTCTGGAAGAGTGCAAGAATAAATGTCAACAGGCTTCAGTGTGGCTGTAATAAAAGTCAATATGTTCTGATCACATCTATTATGACGTAGTCTGCCCAAGACAACAAAGTAGGCCTATTACTATAGAAAAAATGGAAAAAATAAAATTCACTATAAAGATTGTGGGAAATGTTGAATCAAATACTATTACTAACAGTTTAACAAATGCAGTATGAATTTTAGTGACAACACAATGACCAAGTCTACTATTAAGTCATTCTCACATCTCTTTTCTCTGTTTCTGCTTTCTTTACAGGAAGGAATGGAGTGGTTTGCAGACTTTGGGAGCTAGTGGTGACAATCAATGAGGATATCTATCTCATTTAGACCAAGAAAGAACTATTTTGGTCAAGGACACCTTTTTCTGTGATTTTTCTTCTTTCTTTTTTTTGTCGATCCTCCTTTCATCTTGGGTCAGTCTCCAGTCTTCTACCTTGGCCCGAAAACATTGACTCCGACTGGCAAGACTGGCTGATTGGTCATTACTCCTAGAAGCACTCTCAAAGCAAGAGGAAAAACGGGAGAAAAAAAACTACAGTTGGTAGCTGTGGGAAACTGGTGGTGACTCACCCACCTCGGGAACTCCAACAGATGACTAATTTCTGGTCATATTAATGCTCATACCAATTATTACACACTGACTTTTTTTACTGGAGGGAACCAATCCAATATGAAGGACGTGTCTTTTGTGGATCGCCTTTTTATCGGCTTGGCCATGGCCTCTTTTGTTATTGGCACAGAGAATTCAAAGTCTGATTGCCCGAAGTTGTGCATTTGTGAGATGCGACCATGGTTTTCTCCAAGTTCGGTTTACATGGAGTCATTAACCGTTGACTGTAATGACCTGGGACTATTCAGCCTCCCAGAAAAACTACCTTTGGCAACACAAGTACTGCTACTGCAAACAAACAATATCGCAACAGTTGACAAACCACTGGATTACATGGCCAACATCACAGAAATCGATTTGTCACAAAATAATGTTGCTTCACTCACTGATGTCCACTTGGGGAGCCTTCCACAGCTCCTGTCCCTGCATTTGGAAGAAAATTTGATACAAGAATTGCCTGAAAGATGTCTAGCAGAGTTAACTAACCTTCAAGAGCTTTATATGAATCACAATCTTATCTCATCCATTTCCTCATTGGCATTCCAGGGTCTGACCAGCCTAGTACGTCTCCATCTCAATTCAAACAAGCTGAAAACCATAAAAAGAGAGTGGTTCGAAGGAATGCCAAACCTTGAAATTTTGATGATTGGTGAAAATCCAGTTCTTTCTGTTGAGAATATGAACTTTAAACCCCTCACTAACCTCCGCAGTCTTGTACTTACCCGAATGAACCTATCCCAGCTTCCTGATGACGCACTAACCGGACTTGAGAACCTAGAGAGCATTTCATTCTATGATAACATCTTCCCGGAGGTGCCCCATTCTGCCCTGAAAAATGTAAAAAATCTAAAGTTTTTGGATCTTAACAAAAACCCAATCACCAGAATACAGCGGGGTGACTTTGTGGATATGTTCCATTTAAAAGAGCTCGGTATAAACAGCATGCCGGAACTGGTCTCAATCGACAGCTTTGCCCTTAATAACCTCCCCGAGCTGACCAAAATAGAAGCCACTAACAATCCCAAACTCTCCTACATCCACCCTAATGCTTTCTACAAACTGCCACGGCTTGAAACTTTAATGCTAAATGGCAATGCACTCAGCGCTCTGCACAGGATCACGGTCGAGTCTCTCCCAAATCTCAGGGAGGTTAGCATGCACAGCAATCCCATCAGATGCGACTGCGTGGTCCGTTGGATGAACATGAATAAAACTAATATTAGATTCATGGAGCCTGATTCTCTGTACTGTGTTGAACCTCCCGAATATGAGGGCCAACATGTCCGACAGGTGCACTTCAGGGAGATGATGGAGATCTGCCTACCCCTCATCTCTCCAGAAAGTATGCCCGCGCATGTCATGACACAAAATGGCAGCTCTGTGTCACTCCATTGCAGGGCCTTTGCCGAACCGGAGCCAGACATTTACTGGATAACCCCCTCCGGTATGCGAATCCTGCCCAACACAGTGTCTGATAAATTCTACATGCACCCCGAGGGAACTTTTGACATCTATGATATCACAGAAAATGAAGCAGGCCTTTACACATGCGTCGCCCATAACCTTGTTGGTGCTGATCTTAAGTCAGTGTCTGTACAAGTGAATGGATATTTCCCCAGACCCGCAAATGGCTCTCTAAATGTCATAATCAACTCTGTAGAGACCAACTCTGTCTTGCTTTCCTGGAAGGCTGGCCCGGGTACACTCGCCCCCAATATTAAATGGTACACAATGTCGGACACTCCTCACCCCACAACCGCATTCACCACAAGGGTCCCATCTGATATCCGTGCATACAACCTTACCCATCTCACCCCGGCAACACAATACAAGGTTTGTGTCGAAATCCATGGCATTCACTATAATCACGAAACCAAATGTCTGAATGTCACCACTAGGGGAATCGAGTTGGCAGTCGAGGACACTGAAAAATGGGATGCGGCTATGATCACGATCTTTGGTGTGCTCTTGGCGACGACTTCTGTGGCCTGTCTTCTTATATATGTGTCTCTGAGGAACCACCACCTTTATGGGGATATTCGAAAAAGTGAGTTGAAAGCTCCGTTGACACCAGGGGACGTTGATGGTATGCACTCTCCTTTCTTTACAAAGCTCTGGGTTTCTGGCAAGGGACTGCCAAGCGGAGTGGAAGTCAAAGCCACAGTCATAAATGTATCTGACAATGCCTTTTAAGAAGCGAGACTTTCTATATTGACACACACCAACTAAACTAAAAGAACCAGGCCTATGGGTACAGTGGACTAAAATGTACTGTCATAAAGGATTTTTTACCCTTAGCTGGTTGGGCACACTGGCATAATCTAATAGACTGGGATTGAACTTTTTTTTCCAATAGACGACATGCTCTCCCAGTTTAGCAAAAGTTGTGTAACATCAAAGCAAGCTAACATCATCAGGAAGGAAGGCGCATACAGTATACTGCAAAGTTGTGTTTCAGTCCCATTTTCACATAAATGCAGGCAAATAGGGAACATACTACAGCTAAGATGATGTCGATGGTCAACTCTCTTGTAATTGACTGTTAATGTGTTCAGAGTTGTGGAAACTGTCCCGTGTGGTCCCCAAGCAATACCGTCTGTGCATTGTCCAAACATTCATAGACGAGTTTTAGAGATACCGTAATATCACCTGAATACTATGGGAAAGGCAGATTTAAGTAGAGTTAGAACAAACAACAGTGACTGGTGTATGACTTTTGATGAAATATACCCCGTTTTTTCTATTTAAATGGAAAATGGTTTCTTGAATTTTTTTTTCATGGAAATATTGTTATATATTCAATTATGTTGATGTAATGACAAATTCTCTGTATCAGAACAGCTTTAATGAGTTTTAAATTAAGGCGAGCAGGCAGGCTACTTTTGATTACAATGTCACATTAAGCTTAATGAAATTCTGCTTCAAAATGGGTATCGAGAGAGAGGACATTTGCCAAATGGCTGTTTACGCCGTGTAGTTCACATTGCATCAGCAGCTTGGAAAAAAATAATGTATTGGATGCTTTGGACAGAAACAAATATAACAGGTCAATTAAAGCTGAGATGACTGATGTGCAGTCTCCTCTGGAAGTGGTATGTGATGGCCTGGTAAGTGCCTACAACAAGAACTACATGAGGTAAACAGAAGAGTGGAAGACATTTGCCAGACACAGCAAAACATGGCCATCTCATCATCACAAAGTCAAAGTAATCTCCCGTACTTTTAGTGGAAATACTTTCTCAGTATTTTTAGCATATACATATTTTAAGAAAAACATTTTGTTGTTGCTTTGGGTGTAAAGTTAAAAGCCATTTTTATATTTACTGTATTATATGTGATCAATGGGCACAACAGACTAATTATGAAACGTGCTATGAAAAAAAATAAATGTCATTGTTTTTTTTCCAAACAAAATGGTAAATTTGGCTTTTGTCAGAGTTACTAACTATTCTAACGTGTTGAAAAACAGAGTCCAAAACATGGCAATAAGGTTGTATTCCAATATTGACGATAAACCAGTGCTCAGTGGCTGACCAAAGCCTGGGAAGAAAAGAAAGAGAAAAAAAGTAGAAAAGGGAGCTCATTAGTCAGCTCATTAAGATCATGTTTGTCCTTCAGCTGGTCTCAATATAACCACAGTCACTGCTCCTTCTGCTGCGGCTCAGGCCTGGACAGGGATACTACTTCCTCAACACACAGCTACAGTAAAGTAGATTCACACTCACATTTTATTTGTCTTAGTGAATTATCAAGCACATAGAGCATCTCACATGAAAAAGCAGGTATGATGAATGGCTGTCAGGTGGAGAGTGACATGGTGGATTTATCAAACAGCCTGTGATGCTCATAGATCAGACCAGCCTTCAGCACCATGGACAGAGGCTTTTAGAGCCAAGCCATCTGTCAAAGACAAAGGAGTTAAAATATGATGCAGCGCACTCTTCAGGTAATGCTCAGGTCAGACTCAGTCTGTCTCCGGCACACACAGCCATGAATACAAACGAATAAACAAATATGACGCACACCTACATAACAGGACCAGAGGTTTAAGACAGGAGTAGAGGGATTTGACAGGAGCAGAGGTTTAAGGCAGGTGCAGAGGTTTAAAACAGGAGTAGAGGGATTTGACAGGAGCATGGAGATTTGACAGGAGCAGCGGTACGTATGTGACAGGAGCATGTATGTGACAGGAGCAGAGGGATGGCATGGTCTCTTGTCCAAGGTCACTGATTGACAAAAGGGGAAACCAGAGATACAAGACTAAGACATACACATGTAACAGCAGCACATCTACAAATACACACATGAGGTAGTTTTTATCCCCAGGGGACTGCAGCATATTTCTTAGAAACTCAACATGACAGCCCGAGAAAACAATAAATGAGTTCAGTGGCCAAACATATTCTTTGAGATTACAGCTGCTCCAGGATATTAGCCACACTGTTCTTAGTATTTTTGTTTATTTTCCATTTTCATATTACATCTATTTGATTACATAGTTGACTGAATAAGCTCAAACTCGTCTCTGCTGCTTTTTGTCTCAATATTGTGCATTTATACTACATCCCTCTCGCTCTACTGGCGGGCACATGAGTTTAAGAGACAGCGCTTTGTCTGAATTTGTACATTCACAGCAACCTATATTAGAAAAAAAAGGCTCTGGATTTAAGTTAAATCCCACATGAAAAGAACCAGTGAGCTTTCACAGTTTAATCCATGCAGAGGAAAGAAATATAGTATTTCTCGCTGAATCTTCAAATACTTCCAATATTAAAATTACCTTGTTCTATTCAGAAAGCCATCTGTAGCTAGACTGATATTAAGGTATGCTCTGTAAAGGTTCTAAAATGGCTGCTCCAACTGGTTACATATTCATTTTAAAATTAACTGGGATCATTGTCATGCAGTAGGAGATTTAATGGTGAAATCCACTGATGGAAGGTGGAAGTTCAATAGAAAAGCGTGTTTTATTTATTTAATTTTCACCACAAAGCAGTCATTAAGTCAGCAGCTAGCACTCAAGAAAGTAATTTGCCTTAAATTTTTGAATGATTTGAGGGGGTGATGGGTATTATGTAGAAACTCAGGGAATGTGCTGATTTAAGTGCATTTGTGACTGCCAGCTCTTTCTTCAAGCCTGAACTGCATACAGTATAAGTGAAGTGTGTTTTTTACGGTATTTCCTTGTTCTCTGCATTGTAGAGACTATATAATTGTAGTGCCAATGTAGTGTTCAAGGTGTTATAAGCATCTAGTGTCTGAATTACAGGCTGCTGAAAGATAACTTGCTTATATGTCAGCAGGTATAAGCTGTTGTAACCTTGTAATGTAATTTGAACATATATTTACTGTCCAATTGCTAGTACTTTTTGTGCCAATGCTTTCTTAATATTAATTCAACTATAGCAGGAGACACTTTATATAGTATCACATAAAGATTATACTCCTTTGACCTTGTCGTCCAGTTTCCAACAAAGCTCATCTGACATCTGTCTGAGGAGATTTGATAAAGCAAATACAGTGTCTCAGTGTCTTTTCTGTATTCTGCATGTTTAGGTTGACTGCAATTTCCATTATGTAAGTCTAGCCTAATACAAGTCAAAACAGTTGAGGCTACCACATACACTGGCAAGCTTAAGTTCCCAATCAGATTGTAGCTTGAAATTTTGACATATCAGCCAAATTGTCAGGACAAATTAAGTAAACATGACAGAGCACCCACCACTTTAAATTTTAAAAACTGGCCCAGATCATTTTGATAGATTGAAAAAATATTTATAAAGGTGTGGATGGGTCATTACTACAGATCTAGAGAAAAACATTCAATTATTTTTAACCCATAGCTTTAGTTATATACATATTGCTGTGTGCTGCACAGTTGATTCCACTATTCATTCACTGCACAATCACATTCTGATAGTGTCAGACTGTAACCTCAGCTGTCCCGGGGCAGATTGACGACAATGTTGCGGCCATGGGATGCCTTTGGCCTCTCCGTGCACCACCAGACATATTATTTATGCTAATACATTCATAGGCCAATGGGCAAAGCATCTTACACAAGGGCACAGCTGTAGTGGAACTTTAGACAATATACCTTGAGAAATATTTAGTTCACAGTCATGGTTGTAATGTACTACTTGGTCTTCATAATAACTTGTAGGAATGACATCATATATTTTTAACATAAACAGATTGTGTATAGCCTTGTACTGCAGCAGTGATCAGTGTTTTGACTTGCATGTGGTGAGCTGACGTTAGTACCACTGACAGGTAAATGTAGCATAGGTATCACCATTCACCACTGAGCCCAAATTTTGCCCGTGTGCGTTTCTATTCTCAACATGTGCGTCTTTGTGTTTCCTGAAAAGTAGAGACAGACTGTCACAGCACATTTGGTACGGCTCGTCGATAGGCAGCCAGTCAGAAGTCATTTGTGTGTGCACGCATCTTTCTTCTGTCTCCATTTCCATAACCATCACTCCTGACATGCCTTCAATGTGCTGCTAAAAATGATGTGCCTTTTTTCCTCTGACTCCACCGAGCAAGCATAGACGTAATCACATAAGCATCCACATACGTCCATATTCTCCATTCACAATCCAATATAAGCACCAAGCACAAATACAGTTGCTATTAGTCATTTCAATTCTGAACTAAAATGAACAGGAATGGAGATCAGGGAAGACTTTCACATCTACATATTTTCCTCAGATTGGCAATTTGTAGCAAGTTTATGAATGACAGTTTGCATTTAAAGTAGGAGGTTTATAACTCAGACCAATATGGTACCCACACACTAGATTGTTTTTGCATAATATCACATTTTTCACGTTTCATTTTAGTCTTTTTTTTTGTCAGTTTGTTTGTTTAAAAGCGCAAAGACATGTCCAATCTAGAAGCACTGTAAAATTACCCACTCACTGTAAAAGGTTTTGAAGAAGTCTAGCAAGATTTTAGAGTTACATGGTCATACAGATAATCTAAATTGTCCCTTTGCTTTGTTAGAATTTCTAACGGGACGCATTTAATATTTGTAAATAAAAAATAGAAAAAAAAGGTTAATTATTAGTAAGTATAAAAATTGCACAGTGAGACATAATTCAATCTACTTTGGTGGGCTGAGTGACCTATCATTGTCATACATAAAGAAATTATAATGGTATGCTAAGTTCATGCATGTTTTTAGCACCTCAGACAAAAACACAAATAGTCTGTAAGTACCCTTGTTCTCTGTCTCAGTGAAATACCATTATGTATGTGTGCATAATACATCTCCATTGGCTCTGCTCTTAATTGGAGACAGCTCTTTTGGAGATGATTGGTTTCCTGTGTTGTGGATTGATCGGATGCCTCCCATTGTCTCGCTGCTGTTTCCTCTATGAAGTAGAAGTGCAGCCCAGCTTTAGTCAGATCAATGCGTGACTAATGAGTTATTCACATGTGCTCACATTAATGATGGATTAGAAAAGAAGTAAAGATCACTGGACCTAACAAGCAACACACGGGACACAGGCGCACACGTTGTTCTCCTCTTCAGCAGATTGCATTAAAGCCCTGACAGCCACACGGCACAGATGCACCGCGGCCAGCACCAGATTCATTAGCATTGTGCCGAAAGTCGATATCCACGGCAGACCACATAAATCATGAGACAATGTTAAAAACCCTGTTGTGAAATGCTGAAAAGGCCACCTACAGTAACAGTCTCTGTGTAAGTATCCATATAAAATTTGCACTTTTATTTTTAGTGGTACAATTGGGAAGATTCCCAGATCAGACCCATCAACCACAACACAATGGATTTGAATGACAAACAAACGTGGTCATTTCCAAAGATTTGTTGTAACAAGTAGTTTTAGTTACTGTTGTCCTATTGGCATCAACAAGGCATATTCACCCACCACTATATTTTCTATGTAACAGACCATTCTCTGTAAATCTTAAAGATTCCCACTAAATGTGTATGTCCAAAAATGTTTTTTAGTGGCCCTGTTATTTTACCCAGTGACAGTGCAGTGCTTTACAATGACAGATGGACTTCTTAGAGAAAATATATTTCACATTAGTTGTAGACATCTCCATTTGTCATACTTGTAACACATTACAGTATAACACATATTTGCAGATGTGTGCATATCCAGACTGGTAATTACCAGTGGCCATGTGGATAATGCATTTGTATTAGCCGATGCAATTTATCGTAACTATAATAGTGTGTGAACATGAAATGGAAAATGACAGAACGTATGTTGACATTATCCATTACGTGATGGTGTTTCATTTTGTTGATGTTTGAAACTACAGCACATCCTCTATGTAAAGGATGGTTCTTCTAATTGTTCATAATGGATGGTTGCATTTTCTTTTACACAATGTTTTACCTTTTTTCAAAATAATTGAAATACTTAAGTCTATGTTGCATCCACAAATAACTGGCTATTTTCCAGTGTGTAACCTAAGGCCCAAGGTAGCTGAACTAGGCTTTTGTTCTTTGAACCCTAAACATGGGTCACTTTTAAAATAATAAGCATTTTCTTTAACACGATTATCTTTCTTTTTATACTCAGTCCTTTTAGATGTATTTAGACAAAATATAAATGAAAGACATGACGTTGTTTGGAAGTAAAAATTAGATAAGAAGGTCATCACCTCTCTAACCACTATAGTACACTATCTAGAGATCACACATTTTGTAGTGGTGTCTGAATGTCTAGAAGGTAGAGCACTCAACAATACAAATAGTGGATAAGTGGTATACTCCCAGATGGGCTATTGTGGTGCCCCATGGTTATTTTTTTTTTTCAGTTCTGCTTTAAGGCTCAGTTTGACACCACTTTAAAAATGTCTATTGTCTGTTTAATAAACTCCTGTGGAAAAAAGGATCAGCTGTTTGCCTTCAGCAACAATAGGATGCTGTGAATGTGAGATTTTATTGCCTGGTAAGATGAGTAAAATGGCAGTAGTGATTTACTTAATAAGACTATGTACACAGGTTGTCCTACTTGTATTAATTTTATTAGACAATTTAACTAAATGAATTTCCAACATAATTTAAAAAGAAAGTATATACAGTATATGCTCCATGCACATACATATACATATACTGTACTCCTGCTTTCTTTTTGCCTCCTATGACCCATAGTTGCTGGAAAAGAGTTGACCTCATGAATAAATCTTTAAGAGCAGCAGCAAATCATGATTCCAGCTGTTAGTGTTGCTCTGTGGTCAGAATTATCAGTTATTTTGGAGCCTTTTGGGAGCCTTGGTTGTTGTCTATTGTGGCCTTGGATTTGATCTGTTATGGGATTTAAACATTTAAATGGTTAACTTAGTAATTATTCACCAGTTATTATTCACCAGTCTTCTATCAATTTACAAAATATCTAATCAATTCACACCACACCAAATTTCTACGTCCATCTCGTTTGTACAGTATACAGCAAAATAGGCAAGCAGATGTTAGCAGACCTAAATAAAATTAGTGTGTGTGTGTTTTATCGTACAGGGTGGCATTATTCTTTGATGTATTGATGCCTGATCGGGGAGAGGGGTGGATTTTATTAGATGGGGGTCAAGGCTCATGAGGGCTGTTCAGTAGAGAACACATGCACAGCCAGCTATAGCAATCAGTGCAGATAAAGTGTTGTACTCTGTCTGTTGCCTGTTCTAAAGTACATTAGATACATGCATGCTGTGGTGTATGCATAGATGAAGTACTTAAACATACAGTTTAATTTTCTCTCTCCATTAGAATGAAGCTAATCAACAGTCCATTCACTGGTCCCTTTATTTAGCAGACCTTAAATAGCTAATCATACTTTTACGCTGCAAGAAGCCAATTCAAATTTATTTATCCGCACATTTTCAAGACAAAGGTGATTTAGGTGACACTTAACAAGGTGTGGTTAAGAGACTAATTTACAGTACCTCCAAAGCAGAGTTTGAACAGAATGTTTTGAAAACGATGCAATAAACAGGGAGCAACAGTTCTGTGGGCAAAATGCCTTGTTGAGGTTAGATACTGGTTTGAGAGAATTGAAATATGAGCTTAGCTAAACACTTTTACATTTACATTAGTGCACATAGGTGGGCTATACAGCAGAATAACACCACACAAGAACTCACTGGCTACTTTATTAAGTAAACTTTTTACCAAATAATGTGGCCACTGAGTTTACACCGAATGCAAAATAGACTAGTATATTCCCATTATGCTATTTTTTGACTCATGGAGGGAAAAAATGTAGCTGCACTGCTTCATGACTGAATAATTTGTTATCACAACCTTAATGAATGTGTGGTATTCTGCAGCCTGCTGTTAATTCCTCCATTAACATAATACATTAATAGGTCAGGACATTATTTCATAGACGAGGAGCTTTCAGTCACTGTGCATGCGTACATTATGGTAGCGAACAGATTGCCTGACACTTAACCACCCTGCTCCTTCCTTTCATTTCAGTTGCAAATAATCTGGATAGATAATTTATACAACCTACAGTTATCATCAGTATAAAATGGCCCATTCATCCGTGGCTTTGTGGCAAAATGTAAAGTACTGGGGCTTTCCTATTCAATGATTGAAGAAATCTGATGTACTATTTGGGCATAGAGAAAAAATGAATACCAAGAAAGCAGGAGGGGGGAAAAAACGTAATGAAGATCAAGCATAGAGCCTCCCTTATTGTTGTTGTAGTTTCCAGGGAAGCGTGTAATGAACTGAAAGGATGGAGCTGTGTTTGTGTAGTGTTGCTGTGCACCACCCGCTGCTCCACTGTGTATAGGTTTGCACTATAGGGGGTGAGGACAATGATGGATGCTATACTACAACCGTGCGTGTCCGCCCAGAGCATACAATGGGCTTTAAAACTAGTGATGCACCGATCCAGCTTTTTCAGTCCCGATACCGATCCCGATATTTGGGCTTTGTGGATCGACCGATACCCGATATCCACCGATACTAATGCAAAAACTAAAGGCATGG
>JAVQKG010276928.1:0-10654 GCA_036025885.1 Hypseleotris bucephala
TCTGGATGAGAGAGGGACCAAATGTCTTTTAAACATACACCATGTCTACATGTCTTTTTAAACTTCTGATATGACAGGGAGAGTACACTGTGTCTGCGTAGGCCCTCTTGAGGACAGTATGGGTGTCTCACCCAACATCTACAGTGATACAATTATGAGAGGCACTGGAGGGCCAAAAAAAATTGGCCAAGGGCCAAATTTGGCCCGGGGGCCAGGGGTTGCCTACCCCTGACCTAGACAGTCGATAAGGCGATAATTCAAAGAAAAGCCCTTGATATTAGTTAATACTGCTATAAAACACTAAATGTCAGCTTCTTTGTGTGACCAGAAAACTTTTACCACAGTTTTCTCCCAAGCCTCTCACAGCCTTATACCCTTATACTGTATGTGTATATGGGAAAGCTGTAGTTTTATGGTTTTGTTCAGCTGGTCACAAGTCAGCAGTGGAATATCAATGTGGTGGATAACGTGTTTGGAAGGGAGCAGTTCTTGTGTGGAGTATTTCTGAGCAGTTTCAGCTTCGGTTAAATCCCAGTTTAACTCCAGTAGACGTCCACAGAGGCTGACAGGAAAGACTGGGACTTATGGAGATCATTCACACACATCAAGATCATTCATGGATTACATTTCACTTTTTCTTGTTCTGTCCAATATCACTCAAACTCTTCCAGCATACAATAATCATTTCTATTTGTGGTGTCCACTGTGTGTTCTAGTGAATTTCTTTGTTAATAAGTTGTTTTTTGTGCTCAAGTGCTCAATACAACATTTACTCACTAGATCAAAATATATAACATATTTTCCAGTTTTACAAAAATACACACATTCAGTTTGAAGGCAGTGGTACGCAAAAAGGAGGGACAAGGTCAGGCCAGATCACCCTTGAAAATGAGATCTGGATCTCAGTGGGTCTTTACCTGGTTAAATAAAGGTTAAATAAAAATAAATAAACAAGGCCAACAAACTGATTTCAAAAGCTGTATCGGGCACTTGGCAACAAATGGGGGCAATTGGAAAGACTTACAGGAGGCGTTGAATAAAATGGGGATTTCAATTGTTCAAAATATTTATATCCTGATGTCACGCTAAATTAAAAGGGGCTAGTTGATCCTATTCTGGAAATAGGAGGCAGGATACAGCTATCAGTACTATATAGACTACTATTGTTCTCCTTTACCTAAATATAAACGCACTATAGACCTATATTGAATGTATATAATATAATCTCTGTCTTTATGTCCAGTGACAATAAGAGTGTCCTTGTATATTGGTCCATACAGTGACTGGTGACTCATCTCAGTTTGGCCTCTGTCTCTCTTCCATATGCTCTATTCTCTGTGCGTTATCTGCCTTGTACAACCTCATGCAGCCGTTTGTCTCTCGCTGGCCACCGTCCAGCCTCTGTCATCGCCTTCATCTGTTTGGCCCGGGCGGGAACAGGCAGATTAGGCTCAGAGGAAGTATTATGGAGCCAGTCTTTGTGACAGAGGCTGCGAGCTGTGGAGTTAGACCAGGGGGATCACTGTGGGTTTACTGTGGTCAGGGGAGACAGGAAAGAGAGAAGACTTGAGGATGGGTTATGTTAAAAATATGTATAGTATAGGGGAAAGATAAAGGCTTACATTGAAATACATGTCTCAGGGATAAATGAAACAAAACATAAGGTAGTCTGGGTCATAACTAATGCTTACAACAGTAGGCTATAGTTAAAATAATGCAAGGATCACTATCACTACTGGTTAGATTGGATCAGTTCACCATGCAAGCTGCATGTCACTTTTGCAATGTTTTAATTAGTCTGATACCAACACTTACAAATTAACTAACATCAAAAACATTTGTCATTTAGTACAATTGTTGGAGTTTTAAGCTAACTTGCCAATTTCATCTATTGCAAATGTCGAAAGCCTAATTCCACAATTATAATAAAGTTTGGGAATGTTGTTGCATTTTTGACTTACCAAAGATTTATCTACATTCTTGTTGTAAAATAGAATTGCTAACTACTTATGCATGTCCTCACAAGTATATTTCATAACCTATTGTTATCATTTTTGTGGTGTTGTTTCTAAATATTTATTTTCTGTTTAGTTTAGTCTCTATCCTTCTCCAAACTGAAAAACACACATTAACTATTACTTCTCCTTTGTCTATATTCTTACAATGTACAGTATATAGAAGATGCTGCATAAATGACAAGCCCATCTCTCCTGTTCCTGACACTTTTGTATGTCCAGAGACAGAGCTCTTTGACAGCAGGATGAGTCGATGCACAGCAGTTGGTTACATTCACACTGGACTTCTCTCAGCTCCAAGTGTCAATCAAACCACAGTCCACTCACCTCGACCTGAAATAGGCTGCTCTACTGTGGGCTGTGGGCGGGAGGGAGGCTGCTGTCATGTGTGTGGCAGCTTGACCAGCCCCAGTTTGTCCAGAGGTACATAGAGCTGTGTAGAAAGAGACTGAATAGGATACAATCTCTTTCTCAAACTGGCATAGAAGAAAATTAAATAAAACTTTGTCATGCATTTTTGTAAAATCAACAGTGTATTTATATATGGATATAATAACATAGACACTATTACATCACAGGATTATTATAATGCCTACCATAAATCTAACAGGCAATGTGGGCTACAAACTGGTTGAACTCAAAAATCTACTTTTTCTACTGTAATTTCCTGTTGAAATGTGAATTTTTTTAAGTCTTGCAAGTGGCTGGAGTCTTTTCCAACAACTGTGGGCCTAAGGCAGTGTCACATCCTAGTCAGAGAAAATCTAGAGAAACCAGTTCACCTGAATACTGTATAATTGAATTTTGGGAAGAATTCTGCACACGATATAAAAAACCATTGTAATAGACAGACAATTCAATAAGAAAAGTTTGTGTCATGTCATGGTACCACTCAGTATAAAACACAGTGACTTTGCAATTTAATTAAAACTATGAGTTGTACAAAATTAACCATTGCTCAATGCTCAGTGACTATCCAAGACAAAAACCTTACCTGACCTAACACCTGTGTAATTTGTAAATCATGACAATTTCAAGATGCCAGTCTGCCTTCATAGCTGACAATAGTTCTTGTTTGTTCTGAAATGTGTCAAAAATCATAAAAGAGAAAGCTGTATCACGTTAGAAATTGCTGTGTGTATGATGCAAATCTAGTGAAATTTTCCAAAGTCAGTTTCTTATATTGAGTAATATAACTTTTGGAAGGTCACATATGATTGCATTGACTTTACTGTCTATGCTTTGCTTTTTGATTGTTTGTCTCTTGTTATTACTGAATACTAAGCTCTATACATTGTATACGCCTATGTCTAACAGTGGTAATTTTATGATGCAACAGTCTTTCATCCTGCTGTGCAACATTTGTGTCTGGGAAAAAACAAAGGTTTGACTTTGAAAAGTACAATTCAAAGAGTATCCTTTTATTAAATATTGAAGTCACATACACACACGGTTTGAAGGGAAACGGCATCACTTAAACAGGCCCGGCGCTACCTTTCGCTCCACTGTGAACCGCGGTTACATCACCATTGAGTCAGTCATTCTCAAACCAAAAAGAGTGGAGGTAAACACTGAATTGAAAGGGGCTTGGTGCTTTTTTTCCAAATGCAACGATCAAACGATGACGGGATTCAGCAGCAAATTATCCCCCAATACTCACACACTTTGTCCACTTTGAAAATTAACTATGGCTAAGTCCTTTGCCTTTATGCTAGGTCACAGGATTGGGGTGAAACTGTACCACCCAAAAGTGCTCAAGAATCTTTTACTTAAGCAACTCCTTTGATTATATTGTAGCCTAATTATAAATTTACTATAATTGGTTTTGTTTAGTGGCTAAGAGCTGTAACAGTTTTCCAAGTATCCATGTGCTTATTCCAATCCAGGCAGGAGAGCAGGTCCCTGTCAGCAGGATCCTCGTTGTGTTTTGGTGCGAAACATGAGGACAGTGAAGGCAGCGGCTCCCACACAGACCCAATGGAGACATTAATACTGGGACGAGGTGAGCGCGGGAGGGGGCAGAGGGTTATCTGGGTACAGCACATCCCATAGTGCCACAGGGGGCAGGCCGTGGGGAAGACCAGGCCAAAGAAGAGACCAAGATATGCCCTTCCAGTCTATGATCTGCCATGTACCCAGTCTGAGAGTCTGTCAAAGAGCAGAGTTGCTGTTTTGACAGTTTTTCTCTCCATAAAAACACTGGGCCCGAAGTGCACAGAGAAGTGACTGAATACACTCAGCTCTGAAGAGGCTCTAAGAGAAGCCAGTGGAGTCAGTCCTCCTCTTCTACATATGTGGAGGGAAACCAGCCCACCTGAGAGAGGAGAGATGGCATATAATCAAAATCAGTGAAGAATATACCATTTATGTTTGTCATTTTTTCAATACTATTCGATTAAATTTTAGTATCAATGATAAAAGATATACACATATAAAATGTGATATATTTTTATTATCAAATTTAAATTTAACACTAAACATAAAAGTCAAAATTGATCAAAATACTTCTTTTCCAACAACTGATGAATGGTTTATAAAATAATACTAGCAGACTTTTGATTACAGGCATTCTTATGTAAATCTAAATTAAGTTAGCTATTTTGTTAGGGTGAAATGGAACAAAAACTAACAAAAGGTTGGATCCATTTGTGTGTTGCCACATAACTCTGGAAATGTGTTATTATTATCAGTAAACAAAATGAAACCAATAAAACATGGACAAAGAGAGAATGTTACAATGTCCTCAGCTCATTCCAGTAGTGTTTAGAAACTGTAACTTTTTAGATTTATCAGTAAAATAATCTGGGCCTACCCGTCCGTCCACCTCTCCTTTCCACCAGCCGTTGGACATTTTGGTGAAGATCTTGATGTTGTCTCCTTGAAGCAGGGACAGCTCCCGAGTGTCCCTGGAGCTAAAGTTATATCGGGCCACAGCAATCCCCACCACGCGAGGACAAAACACTAAAAACACAAAAAAAGAAAATCATTTTAAAATAATGATGGACTGAATCATTGGTTACGAACTTTCCTGGAAGATTACTGAAGAAACAGAAAACCTCAAAAGCTGGGATTCAATGTTTGCACAACTTTCAGATATAGTTGTGTCAAAAACTCAAGGTTGAAATCACTTTTTTCCAAAAATATTGTGTTCATTTTTAAAATCTTAAGGTCTTACAGTAAGTGAACAATGACAAGGACATTTGGTGCCTTTTGAATTCACCAAAAACACAAACCAGAATGCTGAGAATAGCGTTGGAGAGTTGATTTGAATTACGGTAAGTTCTAAGTAAGAAGGAACTGATTCAAAATATTGGCATTTAGAGCACTGATGTGATGTGTGTGTGAAATGTGTATTTAGTATCTTGTACAAACTGGTAGTATGAATAAAGACCAAGTATAAGCTTTGTTGCTTTTTGGTAATAAAATGAGAAAGCCAAGCCCTAAGATCCCTAAACTCACTCAAAAATTAATATTCTGTTTCACATTTTGGCAAACCATGTTCAAATATTCAATCACATGGCCTTGTCTGTATATTTATAGGCTATGTTTTACAGCAAATGACACAGATGCATGCAATAGTAACATCCAAATCGCTTAAAAATTAATATCTAATAAATTAAACAAAATATCTAATAAAATGAATATCTAAAATCTGTAAAGCAGGCTATAAAAAGTATTATATAGCCAATATGATACATTTTTTTAATTCTACACATTGTAGATTGTATTTGAGATTTCATAAAATGTATAAATGTGAAGTAGTCTATCGCAGTTCTAGTTGGACTGATTTAATTAAAATGTACTTTACTTACGAGACAATGAAAGGTTTTTCAAATGAATGTTACAATTTTTTCAGTAAATCATGCATAAAAGGCAGGGTATCAAATGCTTATAGAATAGTATAAAACAACATGTATATTAAATAATTTGAGAGTACAAATTGTATTTTCAGCCTAAACTACTGTGGATTGAAACTAAATTTCAATCCACAGTTTAAAAGCCATGCACTGAGCCTGTTCTACATTTTAGTTTTAGCCGTTGGCGTTTTGCATTCCCCACAACTCCCAATGGCAAACTCTTACTCTGGCAAATGCCTCAATGATAAGAGTAAAACATTCAATTTAATTCACAAACACATTCTATTCTATTCAATTGTATTCTTAATTCAGTCTGTAGGCCTGTGAATTTACAATGCACAAAGCAGACATGCGGTGGGTGTACCTGACCAAAATGGCGAAGACGTTGGAGGTACGAAGCTGCAGAAGCCGGAAGGAACTGCACAGAAACCAAGCCACACAGAGACGAGAAGATCAGGGCCGCAGCGAGAGCATCCACACAACACCAGCAAAAAGTAAACACAAGTTTGACAGAGGAGAGGGAGAAGAGAAAAAAGTTGGCAAAGTCAAAGACAAAGCACAAAAAGCAAGGACAGGTGAGAGAGGAGGGCACAAAACACATGAGCGCTGGCAGGATATTTGTCATGTCCCGCGGCTGCAGTAGCAGATTTTGGGAGGATCCTAGGTTTTTATTTTTAAACTCAGGCTATAGTGTAAAGAATGGGCACTCATTAACATAAAAGTGGACACTTAACATTGGAGGCAATTCTTACATCACTGTGGTACTTTTGAACTATACTAAAAACTGTCTCTTAAGATGTACATTGTAAGCTAAATCCTAATATAATTCTGCCCTAATATGTATTTTATGGGATGATAGATAAGATTGCGCTAATGGTTCCTTGGCGATGTCCTGGTGGTATTTTATGCATTGTTCAAATTGTTTTAAAAAATATGTTAGAACATTTTCCATAGTTTTGCTTCAATCGTGCTGCAATTACAGGAATAAAAGGCATCTGCCAAATGCACTAAAGTGCTACAGAGCTTCATAGCAAACAGCAAAGGTCCTAGTTACCAGATTACAATGAAAAAGTGTTATTGTGGAATCTGTTGCCTTCAAATACTGTACATAAATGGATATACAGACAATAATAAGCACCACTTGTTTTAAAGTATTGTTATGCGTGTGTGTAGTCATCGAGTATTTATTAAATTTGGTATATGTAGGTATTAGTGCACCTGAAAGCATATTTTAAAAGTGCCTTCTGTTAGACAAATAATCACAACCAAATTTCACTAACTTTAAACTCTAAAACATGGCTAACAGCAGTGTGCTCAAAATCATGAATGTTCATTTTCAATAATTACCGTCACTGACCATTGCCTCCCTGCTACAGTCCATGTGTGAGACACAGTGAGGTTAAACAACAGACTCTGAGCTGTGACCTGTTACTCTGAGTCCACCAAACACTTGACTTCCATACGAGCCTCCATCTGATGCACAGACCCAGCAGCGAGCACAGCGCCTCCCGTCAACAACACAATATGGCCGAGTGCCCCCCGCTGGGATAAAGAGCCAACACGTCACCAGAGAATATGGCCACCAAGAAACTGTTACCCGCACGGACTGTCTTGTAAGACCACAAAACATGTTATATTGTGTTCAATTAAATTTTATTTGTATAGCCCTATATCACAACAAAGCTTGTTCAGAGGGCTTTCCAGAATGAAATCTATACAAACAATAAACAAAGTTAAATAGACAATTAATAGACACACTAACGAAAGAACTGTCCCAGGAAATCCCCCTGTCGTTAGACCACCATTTCCCAGGACTAAAGATGGAAATTAGCTATGAGCTACAATCTGGTACAAACATCTCTGCCACTGTGGTTAATGTAATTGTACACTGTCCTAATAAACCAATAAATGAAATGAAATCATTGCGGTAAAGAATTCTTAGTACACAGATTCTTAATTCTTAATTCAAATACACAGCTAATTCATCCATATTTTTATTTGAATTGGTGGTACTGGCAGCTAGAACAGTTTTAGGCTCATTAAGAGGAAAAGGCCCTAGTGTGACATGAAATACACAAAAGGTGAAGTCCAGGAACAACTTGACCTTCACTGTCAATCAAATGTCACTACAGTTTTACAACTGTGCAGAGTGTGTTGAGACGCACTGCCATCGTACACACTGAACTTCCTGTTACACACAAGACTAGATTAATGTAGTCTGAATAACAAAGAAAAAGTTAGCAATTTGTACAGTGTACAATCACAAATCAGCACTTATAGAAAAAATATATCACACATTTTTACCCATTTATTAACAAATCCAAACTGACCCAACCGAATGTAGTTCAAACCAAGCACAAGAATTAAAAGTATTTTAAGTGACTTTGCACTTTGGAAAAGGTTTAATCTAGAAATTGTCATAACTTTCTTGCCTCCTTCAGTTTTATACCATTTCCGAACATTATAAGCAGCTTATTGTGATAACTCTGTGTTTTTCCAGCTTGCCTATTTAAAATTTTCTCCAGTTCACCAATATATTTATTTTTTGTACTTCCTTTTGTTTTGGTTTGACATCTGTCTCTCTCCACCGAGGCTGTTTACCAGACAAGAGAACGCAGTACCCCCATTGCTATACTATGGGGGTGGAAGACTTAAGGCAATAATAATCTATCCCAGAATGCATTGAGGCAACGGCACACAGGTCTGTCAAGCCTGAAAGGAGAGCAGTGAATGGCAGCACGGCACAACAACACACCGCGCTTTGAAGGCTGATGCGCCGGGAAACCAAAAAGATATACTGGGGACAAGGATGGAGCAGAATTTTACATTGAGACGCTCACAAAGGGCTAACTTTAGCTTTGTTCTATGTTGCTCTGCTGCTCTGGTTGTTTACATATATCTTTTACTTTAACTTAACACACTTTTCCTCCAGCTGATTCTTGCTTTTTTTCTACACAAGATTCAGGCGTGGTTTTTTAAAAAAAAGTTTAATTATTTAAAAGTTTCCCAAATATAAGAAAATGTTTTCAAAAATTGCTTAAAATGTGTCTGATCCTGTTCTATGACGTGAAGTAGATAATCTGTCATAACTATTATTTTATTTTAGTCCCTCCCCTGGCCTCTACAGCAGGCAACAGGCCAGGAGAGAGACTGAAGTAAAAATCGATTGCCATTGGCCAAGCATTTAAGAATTTCATATCTTGGGAATCCTCCAGACAACAGCTTTAAAGGGAAATAATGCAGCCTTAATTAAACAGCTTCACAAATGGTATGCTGGCTAAATTAGTTTTTGCAAGGTGAATGAAGCTCCTTTTACCTGCCTCTTGCGGCGAAAATTTAGCATTGCAAGTATGAGTACTGCTGCTACCTGGAAGTCTCAGTCAGGTCACAGGTCTCACCAGAGGCACACGTGCTATTTTTGCTGTTGAACTTGTAGAATACATATATGATAAAGTCTATATTCTTTTTTGTATTCTTTTTGTATAGTATGACAGTGCTGTAGAGATAAGATACAACCAAAACAGTGAAAAAACAGCAAAGTTGCACTGTTCCTCTTTATTGTCACCACCTCTTGAATTGGATTTGGGGTGTCCCTCAGGTGTGGTTCCACAGGAGGCTGTCACATTCCTTTCTGTGCTCCCAGCTGATCCCAGTAAAATGCCATCTTCTGTCAGGAAAATCTTGGATTCGTCTAGAAGCGGAGCGGCGTGCAGAGCGTGACGTGTGCAAAGGCAGGCTCCCGGTGCTCGCCCGGGGCAACAGCTCCTGACTGGGAATTCTCATTGACAATAGGACAAGCCTTCACTTAAATCTTAAATGTCTCTCTAGTCTGGGGACTGCTAGAGGTCTAAACAAAACAACCTGTTTGGGATGGAGGTGTTGTTAGACTATAAATGTTGTCTAGGAAAATCTTTATTTGATTTCCAAACCAATCAAATGAGATCAAACACCCTTGAGAAGACACACTTTGTATAAGGGAGAAAACCTTTTTGGCTCGCAACTAAAAGTGATTGGATCAAAAGAGAAAGTGGAGGGAGAAAAACTAGTATCAGCTGTTCAAATCATTTTTTTCAAAGGCCTTCATGGTTGATAATCCTACCAACTTTAAGTATGCTTGAAATTATGAACATTAAACACCAAACATGAAATAATTCATGTTCTACTTTTTGTTTTTGCTTTAAAGGAACACACCACCGTTTTTTCATATTCAACTATGTTCTTCTATCACTTTAGACGAGTGGATACATACCTGTCTCATATTAATGCGTGCGGTCAATTTTTGTTGCACGAGTTTTTAATGTGTTAGCCGTAAGCTTATCTCATGTATTCCTATGGGGCCAATTTCAACTACAAATTAGGACAGCTTAGAAGCGACCAAGCTCTTCCACGTTTTCCCTATTTAAATGCGGGTACATGACATTACCCCCGACCTAAGTATGTTTACACAAAATGAAACATAGCAGCATTTTAAGCGGAGAAAAAAAGGTAAATAAACATCGGCGGAGTGATATGGCTGCATTACTGCGCCGACAGCGTATAGTCCCTTCTTTTCTCCGCTTAAAAAATCGGCATGTTTCATTTTGTGTAAACATCCTTTGGTGGTGGGTCGTGTAATGTACTCGTATTAAATAGGGAAAACGTGGAAGAGCTTGGTCGCGTCTAAAAGGCACCAAAAAGTGGCCCCATAGGAATACATGGGAGAAGCTAACTGCTAACAAACTAAAACATTTTGCTACAAGAACTTACCGCACGCATTGAGATGAGACAGGTATGTATCCACTC
>JAVQKG010277035.1:0-10000 GCA_036025885.1 Hypseleotris bucephala
TTGGATTCTGAGTTGAAGACGTATCGGCTCTTATCCAAGAGCCCTTATCAATTCTGAATTGATAAGGGCTCTTGGATAAGAGCCGTAACGTCTTCAACTCAGAACCCAAGTCCAGATGACTGATTTAAACCTTCTTCAACTTTGATTTGACTACCTGGATAAAAGAATGAACCTCCACAGAAAAGGTCACACACTGACAGCTAATAGGACCTAATTTATTCAGGCAGAATGTTTTAGTGACATATGATGCTAATTAGGACAATACGCTGTTTTTAATACGCTTTTGAATTTGATGATTCTGACAAAACACATAAACTGACTGTTTAAAAATGTGTATTTTCATATCTGAACTTAAGGCCTCATTCATTAGGTATGGCTTATGTAATGTTACAGTGTTATTTTGAAACTGACAGATATACTATGCAAAAGCTGACTACTAATTTACAATATTCCTGGTAATTATACACACCCAAACACAACCACGGATTCTAACCTTGGTGTGGCTAAAGATACAACCATCTTTCCTGATACTTAAAAATACCAATCCCTGTACAATATAAACACAGGTAATAAATATGAATACTACTAAAATTGTAAAAACTAAATGATTTTCAACATTTTAATAATCTTACTAAAATTGACATACAAAGGTTGAATATTTTCATTTGATAGGCCATCAAAATGAACTAAGATAAAACATGTAGGGGCTGATATAGGACTGTGCCTAGTTGATTGAACTCACATAATTTAAGATTCTAGACACTTCTGTCAGATGAAAGAACTTGACATTTTTGTGATACATTTCATTCCCAGCAATTAGGCATGGGAGGATATTTATTTTTGTGTCACGATTATTTTGGCTATATTAGCTTATACTAAATATAATAAATTATCTGTTCACAGTCTAGAGGTGTCTAGAGGACATTGAGGTGCAAATAAATGGCGATTATTGAGATAAAGGATTATCACAATAATGATAATAAATAGCCACAATAAAATAATTGTCAGTGTTTTTATTGTGATAAATGAAAATATTGTGTATTGTCCCATTCCTATCAGCAATAAAGATGTCGAATCTGCTGTGTTTTGGTGATAGTTAAACTTGCAATGCATTGTGCTTCCCTAACAGAAACTTGAAGTTCCACCAACATCTGTGAAATTATCATGCAAATGCCTATTCACACGAAAACAAAGCCTGTATTTCTCTAATTAGGGCCCAGTGTTATCACCATACAATAGAGTACACAATGTTGTTACTGTACTTGCGAGTGGAAACGCCCTACTTTCTCTCACCGATATGGGACAAACACGGTGATGGCTCCTCCACCACTTTTCCATGTCAGAGGTGCCGTACTAAAAGTAGATGGTGCTGTGGATCTTGGCAGCTTTTCAAATGAGATTTTTAATGAGCCAATGTTTTGTACTGTGTAAGACGGGCCAGTGGCAGCTCTGTTGGGGTTTGGAGAAGGTCATTTGGGTTGAGTGAGCCCTCTAATCTAAAATTTGACAAGTTAACTTTAATCTAGGAAACCAACAGTTTTAAAAATATCAAGTCAAACTCCAGAGTTACAGTAAGATTTATTTTATTGAGAACTCTTTTTTTTTTTTACAGTATATAGTTGATGTTTCTGTCAGGGGTTGTCTTTATTGTCAATCATATTAGCTACTATGGGCCTTAGGCAGGGTACAAGTTTTGTTGCAGGACTGACACACACCAACAGCCATTCTATCACATTCATTCACTGAAAGCAAATCTAGGACCCTTTTTAAATAAATATGAAGTCCCTTAAATAAATCTTTCAAATTTAAGATAACCATTTCAAACAAATAGATTCATTTATTTTTTTTAAAGGCGTAGTCCTAATGTAGCGATTTATAGCGCTGTTAATTTTTTTTTCCTAAAATAAAAGGTTAGAAAATTATATCAAATGCTTTATTTAACCCTTTTCCACCATGATGCAAAGTTGCTAGGTAATTTGACATACAGTAATAATTTTTTTTACCTTAGTCCGCTAGCCTCTACAACATCTGATCAGACTTTGTGTGTTACCACTTTGAACAATTGTAGTCGAGTTTTACTTTAGTCCCTCCTCGGGCCTCTACAAACTACAGATAGCCTACGTTACATCACAAAGCGTAAATTTTAATTTTTGTATTTTTTTTTTTTAGGAAGTTTAGGGACAATTGATTTTCTGGATTTTTAAAATAAAAATAATTATAAAATGGCTTTTACAGTTCTGCAGCTTATGATGATAACATACTGTAACATGGTGCCATTCAGGGCGCTATCCCCTAAAACAAGGAGGCTATTGTCGTAAAATGAAAAAGGGCGGGGAGGGATACGCGGATTGTGCAATGAATTTGATGCAAAAAACAAGATGAGTGGATTCTGGGGAAAAAGCATAAACAGATTTAAAGGGATTTTAGTGAAAAACACACATGGAAACTATTGACTGCTGTAGTGATTCGGGACAGCCACAAAAGTGATTATGATTTCAATATATTTAACACACAGTAAAAAGTGCCCTGAGAAAACATGATTATAATGGGCATTTATTGAGTAACTGTTAACTGCAATAATTTAGAAAATTTAAATGATTATATTTAATACTATAAATTATTTGTTAACAATATGAACACTTTGTCATTGTTACAGTAAAAATTACAGTGAAGAGCAAAGCATAAATGAATGCACTATATCACTATTCCATGATCTTCCCTGGTTAGCAGATTATCATGACTTCATGTCACAATTCATTTTTTTTATTGCCAAATCACCTACCTCTAATTATAAACGTTAAGAGTTTTACACAATTTTCTGTCCTACTACTTTGCATTGCACTTTAAAAATTGCACAGATATCATTGCACCAGATTTCTATTTTATTCACTAAAAGTTAGAGCACATTCAACAAACACAGTGCACTCTTAACCTGTGCAGATTTCTGTATGGAGTCGTGATGTTTTCTACCAAACTTTATTTTGGTATTAAGCAACCTGACCAACGTGGAGCCGATGTGAATAAAGCAATATTGACTTTGCGCTCCTGGTCCAGTGCGCTTTGTGTTAAGTGCCCATGCCTAGGACTAGACACAGACCTCTTTGCGGGCTCTATCTAACTCTGTGTGCTACAGTGTTGGCAGTGGTAGCTGTGATGGGTCTGCCTCAGGGCCTGGACCCCAAACACAGTGCGTTCCACTTCTCTGAACAATCAATGATGGGACATGGGCTGGTATAGTGTTGGGATAAAAATTACTTTCTGTTTAGGGGCTCATGAGGTTTAACAAAGACAGTGTAACAGAGAGTGCAAACAACAAAGTAGCTTTTGACAGAGTAACTTAACAAATGTATCAATGTAAATGTAAGCATAAATTGAAGTGCACGATTTTGATGAAGAAAAAATGTAATTGTGATTAGATTTCACAGCACATTTTAAATCGATTGAAAGAAGACTAAATTCTTTCCAGGACTAAACTAACAGGATGTAACTAACATCCACAAAAATTTACATGCCTTTCAGTATATATTTGAAGAGGTTAAACCTACAATGTAACTAGATTTTTTATACATAAATTTTGTTTTGTGCAGATACAATTTTGCCTAAAACATTGCAGCTTTCACTAATTGCGACCATTAAAATTGTGATTTCAATGAATTGTGCAGCCCCAAAAATGTACGTGACTGAATATAACAATTAGTTCGATTTTTGTTGTACAATTACTTTAAGCTGTATGGATAGTGTTTTCAGATAATGTGGTAAATTTGCCATAAATGGTGAAGCCCTCCTGACTATAGCTGCTCTTCCTTAGATATGTTGAGATATCCCAGTCTGGTTTATAGAGCTACTTGTTGAACACTAAAGCATCCATTCAGTTTGTCACACGGCCTCTATCACTGCTGCTCTTGGCGTCACATGGTCCTGGCTGTGTCCTGATCTGGGAAAGCTTTTTGGTTTCTTCTTCTGGGACCTCACTCTCCATCCTCGGGCCTTCTTATGTTCTTGTTTTTTATGATCCCTGCGGAGATGTTCATGCTAGGATCAGAGCTCAGAAGATGCAAGGCAGAGGACAATAGGTGTCTTTGTTGAAGGACCTCCTCGATCTGGCAGGAGGGGCTAGCTTAGTGGAGGTTATGGCTGTGACAACAAGGGGACAGGCGTACATGGAGTGCGAAATTAAGCCCCGCTGACGCATGGCTGTGTTAAAAAGGCCTGCCATTCTATTGTCGTTTTTTTCTCTTTCTCTGAGTCATAGAAAATCCTGATGAAGTGGCCTTTTATACCAGAAGCAGCTCGTGGGGATTGGCTCTTTAGTAGATGTACTGGTTCTAAAGTGCCTGCTCGTGTAGACCACCACAGTAACATGGGGGTGTAGCTGGTCTCAGAGGAAAGGTTAATACAAATATCCATGCTGTTGTTTACCAAGACACTTCAAACATCAATGACAAATTCATAAAGGTGGTTTTAGAGTAGGGCTGATTGATAAGAGAAAAACTGATTAGTTTTTTCTCTCTGATGAATAACCATTCATTTATTGTGATGCAATCAGTTTTTTTGCAAGACAGAGTCCAGCATTAGTGGATTTTGTGATAATGATTTTCTTTTTTGTGTGTAGCCCTATTTTATGGAGAAATAGCCTGTCAAGTTTATATACTACCATTGAAAATGTACATAGTATTTGTATTTGTTGATGTTAAATCCCACAATAACATTAACTGATTAGATGCTGGTTCTAGTATATACCATCATTTGTGGTCGCTTTTTACAGACTGCAATTTTAATCATCTCAAAACACACTCGTGATTAAAACAACCGCACATTATATATACATTATGTAGATTGAGATACTAGATAATACTTTCACTAGGGAAAAATAGAGACAGTGTTTAATTAATTAAAAAACTAGAAAAACACTTATTGTCCAGTCTAAAAACACAGTCTTCAGTTCAGGTCTCATTGGTGCTATAGCCTGGCCACAAAAGGGTCAGTTCATTGTTCCCTTGTTGTCACTTGTGCTCACTTGGATTTGCACGCTTCATCCTTTAAAGTGCATTTGGTGAACGTCCGCTGCAGACAGCTGTGACAGCTGAGGCCTCTCTGGAAGCTGTTTATTTCCTGACACTTGGCTGATGACCATGTAGCTTTTGATTAGAAGAGATCCATGTTATCCTTTGGACAACGTGTTCATTGTTAGTAACACTTTTAGAAATCTCCTGATGTGGGGTTTTTACTTTGCTTTCAGATGCACTGTATAACACCTAAGGCCAAGATAAAACAGATTGTGTGTAAAGTGCTTCTTTATTTTGGTTTAACTCCTATCCAGTCATCTAAGGTATGATTTCACCTTGCAGCTCAGAAACCATGGCTGGAAGTCAGACTTGTTCAACACAAAGTCACATGGTCCACACAGTTCCAGCCTCAGAGCTCTGTCCTGTGAGAGACCACCTGTCCCTCTTGTTATACTGTGTTTGGGGAAAGCTGCTAACTTTCAGATGAGTGGCATTCACGTCGCTGTGCAGCTGTGCATTTGTGTGCCTGTATGCCTTTAGGGGATTACCAGACTTACCAAACCATTGTTTTAGTTCTAAAAATGCATCTGATGTATAAGATGTCACACATAGATTAACCACAAAGTCAATACAAGTAGTGCTTTTATGTGATATATTTGGAGAAGTGAATCACAAGTGGAGTCCTTCAAAGTTAAGCTACCCGCGGCTGGTTCGAGTAAGTCTCAGAGGAAAATCCCGTCTGTGCGTTTGTTATTGTGACCTAAGCCGGCGCTGGAGGAAAAACCAGTTCTTTAGGCTGACTATTATGGGGTCAACGCATGTGGGACTATATGGAAAACATACACAGCACTGTTTGTAGCACTTGGGGAAAAAAGATCCCAATAAATGCATTGACACAATCTCAACCAAAGCATGCATAATGAATTTAGGCTAGAACATTGGTGTTATGTAACGAACGCCTGACAACCATCACACAGTGCAGCTTTAGCCTATGGGCGTCTACTGATGTGATGTTGGGTTCTAATGTAGCCAATGTACAACCAACTACACACACTGAAAAGTCATGCAATGTACAAAGTAGGGGTGGGTGATATAAAAATATAATATCAATTCTTTTTAAGCCAAAATCCCAATTTCAATGTTTGTTTGTTTTTTATTAAAAATTCATTGTACATCCAATCCAGTGGTCACTATAATGTGTGAAAATATTTATTTGTTTATTTCATAAAGTCTTTTCATATACACACATTTACTGTGATGCAATGTTAGTGCTAATAAGAAAATCCATTACGAATAACCCCGTTTTGACAAATTAATTATTTGTGCTTCTAACTGTAAATGTTCACAGTTGCTCTCCTATAAATACACCGTGTGAAAGTGCTGCGTGCAATGGTTCTTTCTAGTGGTACTCAGACCTTGTTTTGTCCTTGTGTAGGTCTGGTTTAGTCATGGGCTGGACCTGGTTTAGTCCTGCTTTAGTCCTGGTTTAGAACCGTTTCACAACTGGCTTAGATGTGTTTTTGTTTAGCTTTAGTTTGGACAAGATTTTCTTGGTTTCTTGGTTTAGTACTGGATTACACCTAGTTCTAGTTTTGATCTATTTTATTCCTTGTGTAGTTATGGTTCATGGAATACTAAATATTTTTGAGGAGGCACTTGGTAGGGCTGGACGATATGGTAAAAATGCAACACTGCTCTCAGTGTCTTCATAAAACCCTTTCAAATTACAATTTTATTCAGTAAAGTTGATGGTGAAAAGCAGAGCATAAACAAATGCATTAGCACGATTCAACAATCTTCCCAGATTAGCAGATTATCATAACGTCATATTATGATTCAATCTTTTATCGGCATATCGCGGACCCCTAGTACTAGCGAAAAGTTTAAGAATGACTGGATTAGAGCATGCACCTCATGGCCACTATCAAATGGTGAGAACATCTTCAGGTAAATTCTGGACCAAACAATGCTCAAATAATAGATCCCCTTTAGTGGTAACCCCACCCCCTTCAGTGAAAAAAAGAGCTTGTGACTCATCCACTTATTGTATTACAACCAGAGGCACTGATACAAACCGGATTACTTTCACCACCAGCAACAACGGTGGAAGCAATTAGTGATAAGCGAAATATAGCCCTTAAAATATATGGAGAGAGAATCCATTCAAAACTATTTACACGTGTGTAAAAGGTTTTGTGTGTAATTTTGTGTAGTCGTATGTGTATATTTTTGATTAATTTGATTAATTGATGATGTCAAAAGTATTTGTGTGTAACTTGAGGTTTGTGCACAAGTAGCAATCTGTATGTGTTAGACCAGTGTTGTGTGTGTGTAAAAACAGTTTTATGCGTCTGTAAAATAGTTTTGTGTGTAAAATACAATCATTGCACATGTAATTATACATTTGTATGTGCGAAAAAAAACATACATCAGTAACTTTGAACTAGTTACACACAAATCAAAAATATACACATATGACTACACAAAGTTACACACAAAACCTTTTACACACGTGTAAATAGTTTTGAATGGATTCTCTCTCCATAGATATCTTCTTCATCTAGTTTTATTTGAATGGAGTTCTACACATTTGATTATATTTTTTTTCTTATGTTTGGGGTCACCATTGCAAATCACCTACCTCCTGTGATTTTGCATTTTGATGTTTGTATAGGTACAACCAACAAACCATTTATCCTGACTTGGGACCAGCAAGAAAGTACACTGCTTACAACCCCTTGTGTCTGGGTTATCAACATGACCATTTAATACTTGTTAAGATCATTTTGACATTTGTTTTATCAAGGGGGTAATGATGTTTATAAGGCAATTTGATTATTACTCTTTACTGAAGCAAGAGAATGAACTGTGCCTAATGTTTTTTGACACATGATGCTGAATGTGTTGACAAGTGCCAAAGCTGTGACTGCTTCACTGGGCCCGTCGCCTCTCCGGGGGCTGATTGGCTTGGCCCGTTACTGCATTTGGAAGATTAAACTGTGCTGCAGTATGGAGCAGTGGCCAGCATGATCTGGGACGGTGGCCCAACAAGGACAAAATCTGGGCATTGTGCTAAAGAGATGACCTTCAGAACAACATCAAGACCAACAGGCTCGGAGCTGGGAATTGTGGAAGTCAATTCTCACCCTGTAGTCCGCCACTTTGATAAACACCCATGTGCGCCTGTCTCCTCTGAAGCTATGCTGATTCATCATTTAGTCGCAATAACGCGCAATGATCTTGAGTCATTTTTCATTGCTGCCAAATTTACTTCAGTGTGGAGAGAGTGGGCTGCGCTTTTTCAGTGACTATTGTTCCAGATGCCTTAACAATACAGTATAATTTCAGTTTAATTGCATCACGTATTCATTTTTTTTCTCCAAACAAAAACTAATCTCCTGTGTATTATGTGGAGAGCCTGGGGAAGCTGGTGCATTAGCATTACAGGCGATAGTCATCAGGGGAGTTAATCTATAATATGATGAGACCACCTGGCAAGGTCAGAGGAAGCCCCCAGGAAGAAGGAGCTGCCTCATTGGTCATGATGGATGCCTCCTTAAACAGCACTTTTGTGAAATATTACAGTTGTACATATATGCTGTAGGCTGCTTACATTCGAGGATATGTGTTTTTCAGAACTGAGGAACTCAATGTTAAACATTAAACTGGGCCTATACAAGATCTGAACCAGAATTGAACTAGGTATAAATTAACCAGGCCATATAATGACTAACAACAGGACTAAACAAAGACTAAAAACCAAGTCAAAATCACAGTCATTACTGTTTTCTTTAAACCTCTATTTGGATAGAGGTTTGATTTTGAGTGTATGCAATTTGGAGATTGCAATAACAGCATTTCTTCCATATATGTACAGTATGTAATGAGCAACCCAAAATGCTCCTTAAAAACAAAAAACTGTTGTTTTTCTCTTTCTGTTTTTGTTAACATACCACTTTGTTTCTCATTGTAAAGGCCTAACTGCGGGGGACGTTTTGTTCAAAACTATTAAAATGATTTATTAGCTCCCCAAGTGTTCTCCCTGATACCCCACACTGTTATGTACCATCAGTGCACAGCATCAGTGTGAGATATAGCCAGTAAAGGGGCTTTATGAGTAATGTAGATATTGATTTTTACTAAATACATATTCATTTGGGAAGCTCTGGCAATTGAAGCATAATTTGGAAGATTATAACAGCTTTAACAAATTTTGGTTTGAGACATTGTACAGAGTATTAGTAATCTAGTTTAATGAGTCTTGGTAGCAAATTGATCTTGGTAATCGGCTTTGATGTTCATTCAAAGACTTGAGAGGGGCGTTGAACTGCACAATCAACACTTGATTGCCTGAATATACATAATACTGAAGATGTATGGAGGTGATTATGTTTTGACAAGAGCAATTGAAAGTTAGAAGTCACATGGGCGTCTTTGGGCTCAGACAGACTGTAGCTGGAGTGAGGTCTTCTAAGGTATCACATCTGCCCTCTTGTGTCCTTTGTTTGGACACAGGCTGTCACACTCAATCACCACTGTTTCACCACTGTCTGATTCATTACACCATTCAATTAGGAAGTATGGAAAGATAAGAGTAGCAGTGTGAAAATGTTTTTAGGTCTGTGAGTAGTAGTCCCTCGTAGTATTCTGTGGGGGATGCTCCGGGAGTACAGGGTCGGCAGCCCTTTGCTAAGGGCTGTCCGGTCCCTGTATGAGTGGAGCAGGAGTCTGGTTCACATTGCCGGCAGTAAGTCAGACCTGTTCCCAGTGCATGTTAGCCTCCGGCAGGGCTTCCCATTGTCACCGGTTCTGTTCATAATTTTTATGGACAGAATTTCTAGGCGCAGCCGGGGGCCGGAGGGAGTCCTGTTTGGGAACCACAGGATTTCATCTCTGCTTTTTGCAGATGATGGCTTCTTCAAACCAGGACCTACAGCATGCACTGGGGCGGTTTGCAGCCGAGTGTGAAGCGTCTGGGATGAGAATCAGCACCT
>JAVQKG010277128.1:0-13723 GCA_036025885.1 Hypseleotris bucephala
GTGATGAGTCCAGCCTGGGAGTTCACAGTGGATCTTAAATGCTCTGTTGTACAGTCGAGCCACAGGTTCAAGAACATCACTGGTGGTGAGAGACCAGATAGGCAGACAGTAGGAGAGAGTGGAGAGGACTACAGCATTAAGGTAGGTGTTAGAAACAGACACTGTCAAAAATGGCCTGATTTTGTTATAAACATAAAGTTTTTGTTGTAATTTCTTAATGAGATGATTGGTATGTTCTCTGTAGTTGAGGTGTGAGTCCAAGAGCACACCGAGATATTTATAAGTTGTTGTTGAGCGGAGTTTGTGATCAAAAAACATAATTGAGTTTGAGATTTGTAGATGCTTCCTGGGAGAATAGAAATACATACATTCTGTCTTTTTTACATTAATACTGAGGTGGTGATTTGTTAACCAATTCTGAATGTTTTTAAGGTCAGCTGACAATTTAGTGTTTAGTGAATTAGGGTTTGAATCAGAAAAAAAGATTACGGTGTCATCTGCATAAAGTAAAGACTTAGAGATGAATGTAGATATTCTAAATGAGGTTTCCCCATGGCTCTCACTCCCACTCACACACCATTCATCTTAATGTGAGGCTATTGTAGGTCTTACATTTGTATCATATCATAATTACCGGAGGGGTCTCCAATCATTTAAGTTTGGTTATGTATTATTCATGTCTTTCTCCATTTAAACCAGATGGTCCACTGTTTATTTTTACGGGATGAGAGGATGTATGCTTCCAACATACAGCAAAGCAAAGGCGTATTTGAAATAACTACAACATGAGTTATTTGACTCACATTTTTAAAGTAATACTAATTGTTGCCGATAGACAAAACCTTTAACCCATTCATCATTCGACATCCCATTAGGAGCACTTAAAGAGCTGCATATCCGTATCTCTGTCTGGATCTTTAACAGTGCAGGTCGTCTGCTCGGAAAACCTTCCTTTCATTGGTGGGTCTGGACTCTTTCTGTTTGGAGTTTGCGTGTTTTCGCCATGTCTGGGTACTCTGGTGTGTTCCATCAACCACAAACATGAACAACAGACAGCTATAAGTCATGACCAGGATCCTGGGTCGAGATCTGGGAAAGTCCCCTGGTGCTGCCTCTCACTGGTTGCCAAGCTACATTTGAAAACAAAATGCAATATTTTACATTAAAACAATGCATTTTAATTAGACATTTACATTAATTAGACTGTATCATGGTCATAAATGGGACAAGAAACATGCTATCTCACACACAAGAATACTTTTTAAACCCCCAAAAAACTTGATGTCCAGATGCCCTTTTAACCTTCAGAATGTACTCTACCTGGATGAATGAAAACCTTTACCGTTGTCAAGATAAAATAACAATCAAGTTTACTACATAATTCTTCATGAAATGTCAAGACACTAAACATATCTTGTACTAATGTAATACTGTGTTAACATGATAGGATCTGGGTGAATGACCCTGCTGGTTGTTCTTATTTAGAGTGTTTGCTGCAATCTCTGTTTTAAACCCCTGTATTTTTCCAGTTTAATAATTTGTTGCTTGAATCCGTGTTACTGCTGCAGATTCTGTTGCTTTGATGCCAGTGGGAATCTAAGCTCAGTCTGTTGCTCTTTGAAATGCACACATCCATCTTCACATGTGGAATTTCCTCAGTGCACATATACTTTATGTATGAGTGACATGTCGCGATAAATCTGACAAATGACGTTGCTATAACACAGTAAACACAAGCCTTCATGAGAATTGTTAGGGGTTTATATTCACTGGCCTAATAACTTTGAACTTTACATTGAAAGGCATAGTGTAGAGGGGTAGATGACCGAAAACTGACTCAGACAGTTTGTCATTAGTGAAAGATTGAACAAACAACACATACTCTCAGTGGACACTATAGCCCCAGTATGTGCTACTGTTCACACAGACACAACAACAGCAGAGTATTAGCTCATGGAGTCCTTCTGGGAAAAGGCCACTGCCATAACATCTGCTTTAAAGGATTACCATGGAAGATTTTATCTACATTTTTACCTTCAAATGGACCATATAAAACCCCTGTGCCCTACAACTGCTGAAACTCCCCTTAAAACTGAAAGTATTTGGCTATGACTAACAGAACAGACACACTGTACATTTAAACAGAGCAAACAGAAAAATACAAGATAAATTTGCACACAAAAAATCACACAGTATGCATCTTCAGTCAATTCCATTTGCAATGTTCAGTGGTAGCCATGGATTAGCTAGAACAACAGTCATTCCTGCCACAACAAATGCTAATTGTTAAAGAATGGAGAGGGTTTTTTGGTTTGGGTCCATCCTAACTAAAAGGCCCTGTTCTCTAAAGCACAGCAAGAAAGTCTTCGGATTGATTCCAGGATTTAGAAAGGTATTTTGTGTAGTATGGACCAAAAAAAAAGATAAAGGTCCAGAGGCTTCAGATTGATCAACGTATTTGTTCCTCTTTAACAGAAGCACCCGAAGTCACCAAAAAGTGTTTCACTAAGGTCACTAAAGTTCTCCACAGCAGCAGGTCCAAGAAACAACGCTCTGTACCTTGATGAGTGTGCTTAAATTGCTGACGTGATTTTGTTTTGAGAAGGGTCTCTGTTCAATCTTCACAAAGTACACCACCTGCTGATGCCATTTCTTTTCAAATAACAAGAGAGGTACAACCAATCGAATACAGAGGAAATTATTTATACTAGTCTTTTGGGGGCAAGCTGGACTAAATCTCATTAATTTAGCATCTTCTTCTTATGGGTCCCTATTTCACAAATGGGCAACTATGGGGATTAGGTGGGGTACTACCCGGGCAATGGCAAGTTAGTGGCAGGGCTAACACAGAGACAGTAACAAAGAAACACTCGCATATGGTTGCTGGTCAAATTCAAAAAGTAAAAAATTACATTAAATTAAATAACTTATCCAAATAATAATAAGAAAGAGTTTAAAGGTACTGAGTAACTGAAATGTATTGAATATTTATTTTCTTGTAATCAGACAGACAGAAAAGAGCATATTCAAATATTTATGTACTTGCCATCATGGTTATAGGTAATAATCATTGGTCTTATAATTTTCTCTAGCCTCTAAATCCGCCTTGTTTAAATTCATGTTCTGTAGTCGAGCTAAATGCATGTAGTTGAAGAGTAGCTGTCTAATCTGAAGGGTGTTTAAGGCACACACAGTAGATAGGAAGGATACGGTGAAGGCTGAGGTGGGGCCCTTTCAATTGGAGGTAATACAGCAGAGGTACTTTTGGTTTATGAGCTGACAAGCCATTATAGACTTGTTCCTGCGCCTCAAGTACAAATGCACGTATAGCTCTTACACATATTAAGGCTAAATGAACCATCACTCAGTTGCATTCAGGGTTACAATCAGTGGAGAGCTGGAAGCAGACCTAGGATGCTTTGGGATCTTACAATTAAAAACAGACAATAGAATACTTCAGCTCACACACAAGGCCAGGGTGTGTGTGGTAATTAAGTCTATTCAATGCAATCCAGTTTTACAAATATGGACATCAGTCCAGAGGGTAGCCGGTTCGAATCCCCACCCGAGCGCATACTGTTGTTGTGTCCCTTGGTGTTTGGTGGTGATCAGAGAGACCATTGTTGCACACTGGCAGCTATATCTCTGCTAGTATGCCCCAGGGCATCTGTGGTTACAGAAGTGTACTTTTATTATTATTATCAATTAAAACTGTCTAATTCTAAATTGGCTCTTTTTACCCATTAAAGACCATACATTATATAGAAAATCTCTTATATCACTTTGGACACTTTCTTACTTACAAATCTCCCCAGTACATTTACAGAATATCATAGCTAGAATATTTGAGCTCTCATCATTCTGTAAAAGCCCCAGAAAGGCAGATCAGGTGCAGCCATTTTTGCTCATTTAGCTGTTTCGTTAAGGTGAAAAAGTTAGGTCCATAACAGATGAGATTGGTACTCATTGTAACTTTTCTTTTTACACTGGTCTGTTAAAAAAGAAAAGATTTTATAAACAGATGTGGTGCTTATTATAGCATCAGACTGGCTTGTATCGTGGCAGAGGACATAAAGCAAACTATATAGAGATGGACTTATGGAAAAAACAGTCCTTCCCAGCAGTTAAATACATCCCATAGCTGTTTCAGTAAAGCCTATTCCTGTGGGGCTATCAAACACTGGTCAGAGTATGCACATTTTCTGAGTATATTACAAGGGAATGAATGGAAAAGACAAAAAGACAAGCTGAAAACAAAACGTTATGATTGATTGTACAGATGACTTTAGTGATGTCCACCTGAGCCATGTTTTCTGTTATAAAAATGCAATGTTGGTACGAATGGTCAAAGGAGAATGGTCTCGCTGTTTGACATTATATAAAAACAATTGACATGCACAACGTTCAAATGATACCAGCCAAACACATTTGAATTTTCTGTTTACAAAATGAACTGCTATGAGCTATGAAATTAGATTAATATTTTTACATTTTCTAAACTGATATCTAGCTTGTAAATAATCTCAAAAAAAAGAAAGAAGAATAAGAAAGTAAATTGTGAAAGGGCTTGTGAAACTAGTGTAGTTAGCATATTAGTTAGGATTGCAGTTTTGTTTTGTGGGAAATTCAAATGTGTTTGGCTTTTGAACCCTTGAGTCAATTAAATAACCACATTTTACAACAACTAATGTCTGCAGATGACCATCTTTGAAACCATCTTGAAGCCGATAGCAGAAGACGAGTGCCACTTTTTTTTTGTGTTGAACAAAATGCCCACTTTATGTTATAACAGGGTTGTATCTAACTTTTTACTTCTATTTACATCTTTATTTTTATATTACTGATTTTCATTGTGATTGTGAGGTATGTCATTTATAATACAATATTGACAGCTCCTCAGCCCAACACGTCCACACACAGTCAGTGTTTTTTCCCTTCCTGAATCCTGTCGCCTCGCCCTATGCTCTTTACTGCTGTTTAACTTGAGGACTTTACACTATTGAGCTGTCAGTGTTGATGGATGCCTACTCCACTAAACACCACTGTCTTGTTGTGTCATTGTTGTGTCTGTGTTATGTTCTGTCCCTGAAATAACTTCTGTTGGCTTCGTGTGGTGCGTGTATACGACATCCTCTCTGAATTTAGCTCACAGGAAGTTAAAAGTGCAAGAAGAAGAAAATGTGGAAGGCATTTCAGCTTGCTTCTCACCTGGTAAGAACTTACAGGTGAATCATTGGAGGCAGATTATCTGAAGCCATTGGCAAAACACTAATCTGTTATGTCAGCACAGTACAAAGTATAAAACCAGTGAATACAGCTAGTTTATCTGATTGTGTCTAGAAAATCAATGTTTTTTGTTGTAGTTTTGTGTTACCATTACCAGTCTAGTTTTGAGTGGTGTGGTAGCTCACAATAACTCGGGTTTGATGATGCTGTAAAGGCCAATGGAGAAATTAAAGTTATGTGACAAATTACTCTCTTTACAGGAAACCTCCAGGCTATAGATTAAATAAAATCACATTTTTATATCCCTAAATAGTTAGCTGGCTTGTCCAGACTACAAACAACCCGGATCATAGATCAGGCTTAAATGCAAGCATTTTTGTCTTATTTTATGAAACTAACAGACTACACTTTTAAGCATTCCTTATCAGGTTTTTTCCCCACAACCTGCATTTGGGACCCATATCAATAACTTAAACCAATGCAGTCATGTATAATTAAAATGAATAGACTTTGGGAGAGGTGAGAGTTAGCTCTAGAAAGGCCTATGTCCATCAAACCCTATTTCAAAAACATCATGAAAAATAAAGACGTACATTTTCGAAAGGTCAAGAATGATCATCACTGGCTTCAAAAACAAAGTTATTTTTACATAGAATAAAAATGTATAAAATGCACTTTAAACACTTTACAATGAAAGAATAAGACTTAGAACTAGACTATAGTTTTTTCCAAATATTGTAATTTCTTCCTTTGCTCACAGTTGAGCCACAGAGGTCTCTGGTTTACAATGGAGTCTATTATTTAGCCCAGAATTGCTCATTCAATATTAAAAACATTATCTTTAATATTTTATTTGTGCCCCTTGATTTGAAGATGGACTTTCGCTGTGATCTTCTGCTTCTTCTCTGTCCCCCACACTTTTATATCTTTATACCCACTGACCGTGTCTAATGGCTTTACGTGAAAGACCCAAAGAGAAAGGAGCCAAAAAACTGGGAAGAACTTTCTTATTGATTTTGCAATGCTTTGAATTAAGGTGTTTACTCGTCGATAACCCAATACATTAGTCTAAGGTCCTTTAGCTGTGATTCACATTATTGGCCCAGGACCAGGATTCCCTATTAGCTAAATTTACAACTTATTGATGTTTTTTGAGATACACCCAAAGGGGCTCTTTAGGAGTTTTTGGCTCTGGGGACAATGTTTTCAAGTGTATAATGTATTTCCCATGGTGTTCCCTATGGATGTGCATGTCCATTTTGAGCATCAGCGGCATTTGTGAGAGTCATTACACTGAAAAGTCCACACGAAACGTCTGTTTTTGTGTTTTGTTTTGGAGGTTTTCAGTTTTGTCACAGTCACTGATGCAATTTCCATAATGCAGGAAACTAAATGTATTGCAGTAAAGTTATGGTCTTTCGAATGAAAGAAATCTCATAGAAAAATGAGGTCAAATTGAAATCTTATTATTGTTATTTCTGACTTAATCCTGGTTTAGCCTTTAAAACTGCACAACTGATTTTGTGAAACTGCAGAAGAATATCAGTTTGGTTGTTCCCCTTAGCCTACGATGCCTTCCAAACCACTCCTTCTATCTCACACATAAAGCACACAGTGGCTCATTTGTATTTGAAGCATTGTTTTTTATATTTAGTTAAGTTCACTATGTCAAAAAGGATGTCCTGATATGGGATGTCAAATTATTACCATTATTACCATGATTATATTACTGTTATTATCGTTATTATTATAATTAGTAGTAGTAGTAGTGTAGTAATAGCAGATCTATGAGTAATGCAGAAAAATGTACCATGAAACACAGGGGAGAAATCACAATGTCATGCCCCACACAACCTTCCTTAGACAGTGTTAAATTTAGGATTTTGGCTTTTACCAGAGCTGTGTAGTTCAGAATGACTTTGAGGTGGTTTTAATTATTTACGAGGCACTTAATGGTTTGACTTTTCAGATCTTTTACCCCCTGAACGACCCACGTAAATAGTACAGACAGTATATCTCAAGTGTTCAGTTGAACGTTTTAATCTTATATTTCTGTAGAGAAATGTAGCAAATGCTATTTATTTGAATTTTAATGGCATACACTGATGATTGTCAGTCCACACTTGGAAATCATTACAGCATTAAATAATTCAAGTGAGAGTCAAAGCAATATAATTCAGTGCAACAATTTAAAAGTCTCAATTGAATTTACTCATGTTACTGTAGGCCTACCTGCCAGTGTGAGTGTATTGAACCAGATGCAGGAAGAAGAGTGATGGCTGAACAACTACAGTACTGTATATTAACACGGTAGTAATGGCTATGTCTAAATGCAGCTCATGGTCTCACTCAGCTCTGACGTCAATGGAGCTGTTTGTTTTCCCTGGGGCCAACATGAAGACTAATGTGATATGATATTGTAATATAAACAAAAAGAGCCCCTGTGGTCATGTATGTGGCTAACATGTACAGCAGTGATTTAAAGGTGTAGTCCGTAAGTTTCTTAAAATTAGAAAAAGTAAAAAATCCTTAAAATTGACTATCTGGTCCTCTTCTAATGGATGTTGTCTGCAGTCTGTGGAGTCCGGGGGTAAGTAGTAAAGTAAAACTTGTCAACTATTTGTCAAAGTGGTATCCTACAAAGTCTGATCTTATGTTGCTGCATCACAGAACATACTTTTATTTTATTTTAGGAAACTTGTGAACTACACTTTTACCAGTGTGAGTTATCTTCAAAATTATTGAAATAGGTAACAGCACCAACATAAAGGCAACCTTTGAATGTGCAGTACATTTGAACACAATACCAACGTTTACATGTAAAAGTGCTTTAAGACAGTCATACCAAACAAAGAGATCCTGTCATGTCCCTCACCGTGCATACAATAGAGTGACAGTAAAAGACATTGTCAGTGACAGAATTAATTTTAATTGGATCCACGGAGACATGGTGACACAAAACAATTTGGCGTTTTTAATAAAAGTGCAGTCAGCTCACGTCAGTCCATCATATTAAATACAGAGCCGTCATAGGTACAATCATGGTCTTCACTGCTTCAAAAAACAATTCTGTCTTAAGTAGTCTTCTGTTCTGTCACTTCAGTCTTGAATGTGTAGTTTGGCAAAAAAGAATGTTATGAGACCAAATGTCTTCAGAAGGCCTAAAAAAGGCTCTTAAAGTCATTGATGGTAAGTTTTCCAACTTACAGCTTGTTTGTATCCGGTCACTGGCAGGTCTTTTTTTCTTGAAACACTGAAGTATAATTGCATAAACATTTTCTATGCAGTCTATGGCTAGCGACCTTTGTTAAATCAATTTGTGTCCTTTAAAAAACAGCAAAGCTAAAATGCTTGACATTGACAGCAGAAAAAGCTCTTTTTTGCTTCAGTAGCTTCAGTTGTTTATTTCTTTACATTCAAATGTGTTCAAAAGAGAGTAGTAGTCCATAATACAACCATTACAATGAATTCATTTTGGGTCATACTGAATATTTTGTATAGATATTTGTTCATAAAAAATGGACATAAGCTGGTCTTTGCAGATATGAGAAAAACATTTATCAAACACACAACAACACAAGAGTAACTTCACTAATTAGACAATAAAAAGTATAAACCGACTTATACCGAATGTTTGTCCCTCAAAGTGCCCCACATACACACACTACATGCAACCATAACTTAAAATATTTAGTCATTCGTTATGTCTTCAGTCAAAAAAAGTTGCCAAAACAATAAATACTTTGCAGTTGTACAGTGTACTTTAGTCACAGCGTATAGGCAATTTCAGTTATATTCTTACTCAAGCTGCAAAATGAACAACAAAAAACAATAAGAAACATAATCCAAGCTCAAACACTTGTCTCCTCCCCCTCAATGGACCCCAGACGGCACTGCACTCTTTCTTCAAGGCAAACCTCCTCTGTGGGCCGACTGGCAGCGCCCCTGTGTGACAGAAAAGAGAACTGTAGCGAGGGCCCGCTTTTGGGAGAGCGACTTTTGCCCGTGCCGTTGCTGTAGCACACCACCAAACGCCGGTTCTCCTCTGGGGCTTTGGAACAGTGGGCTCCGCGGACAGACTTGGCCAGGTGAGGCGACTCGTAGCTCGGGTCGCTGCCGTTGTTGTCGTGATCCGGCAGGTTGCCCGTGGCGATGCTGCCGGTCTTCACGTGCGGTGTCTGGCTGTAGGTGTGGCGGTATTCCTCGTCTATGTCTTTTCCCAGCTTCCACCTCTTCCATTTCTTCAGCATCTCAGACTGCACCTGAGGCATGATGGAAAGAGACACACGGCGATGGAGAGGGAGATTAGACAAGACATAGAGCACCTTTTAGATGGATGTCTGCATTTAAAAAGGTTAGATAACGGATGGCTGGGACAACTACATGGACAACGATTGGGTTGACAGATAAAAGGGCCAGATTCACTGAAGGCAACAGGACATTAATGAAGAAAAAGGAGTGCATGTCTCACCTCTTTGTTAACGAAGCAGTAGAGGATGGCAACCAGCAGGCCCTACAAAACAACAATGTATTAATAAACCACCCTATACCTACAGTATATCAAGCTCATACTGTTGTGTACCATGAAGACTTCCAGTTTGGCAGAGATATGAAAGATTTGGATGAATTATAACACAAAAATGTACTCACAGGCCACTGTATTAGGTAGACCTTGTGTTTCTATGTCTTAAATCTCTAGCATGAATGAGACATGCTTTACCCGCTAACTGTAAATTGTATCTTTTTTAAATTCTCTCTTTTGTTGTTTTTTTTTTTAATAGATTTTATTTATAATTCATTTCATCCATCAAAAAAACAACAACAAACAAACGCCACAGTGCAACAAATACATACAAAATTGTTTAAAAAGTTGAAATTACTCCTATATACCCCTTCACATTTATTCTGCAGTACCTGGTGTTTACTTTGAGCAAAACAAATTACACAGTTAGTGCAGCATAACAGAAGTCATCTGAGAAAAATTTTACTTGTATTATTAGGGTTTTTGTTTCAGAGCACAAGGACGTTTGTTTTTAACCAATCACATGCTTCTACAGTACAAGATCTCTCTGATTAGTTGAAACATTGATTATTTAGCAAGAAGTAGAATCTATCGGGAATCATGTGAGAGAGCAGATGTTTTATTTTTTTTTAAATCGCAGCTTATTCACAGATTATTTTATTCTTTAGATAGAAAAGCCAACTTCAGAACACTGGTTGTTATTCAGATACCTGGTTAATGTGAGACAGTGACAGAGGGTTGCGAGGGAGAGGAAGAAGAAAGGGGAGCACATCATTCAAACTTTCAAATACAGACGTTTTTTCTTCCTGCACAAAATCAGGTACTGCAACTTTAAAAACAGGTATAATGTGGTCTATATAAATACTGTATATATAGACTGTGTGTGTGTGTATGTGTGTACACGCTATTTTTTCCTGCTTCTATTTTTACCTGAAAAGAGTTGAAGAGGAGGTCACAGAAGAGGCGAATGAGGCGCAGCAGTGAGCCTTTAGGGACCGACTCATCGATGACAAACGTAAAGAGAATGGCGTGAATCCCCAGCAGCGGGATCAGGGTCAGAGTGGACTTTGCTAACCTGGTGAACATGGCAAAACTAGTATTTACAAGTTTGCTTGTTTATTTGTTTGTTTGTTTGTTTCTCACAAAAGTAATTGCATAGCCCCTTTAATTTTACATCAATATGCCTCAAGCCTGAAACCAATGGAGATAAGATAAACTGAACGTTTTTAATGTTTATTTTAAACTGTAAGATATTTCTTTTTTTCCACATTAGGCAGCACACACAATATTTTTGGCTTCCTTGTACAATAGAAATGACTTAGCACTATCTAAATATTGTTATCTTGGGTTATGAGTCTTACAAATGACCTGTACAGCCCAACTGCAATGACCTTAAATGGTTAAAACGGTTTGATCTTGTAGGTGTGTTTTTCTTACCTGAATTTGTAGTCTGTGTATCTCATCTGGTGAGCTCTGAGTTTGGACATGAGGATTTTGATAATTCTGATGAATATGAAAAAGTTTATCTGAAAAAGTAAAAGAATGACAACATTTATATTATGTCCAGTTGACCGTGACCTGCATACTCAACACCATAGCTACCCGCTTTTCACTCCCAAAGAAATATAATGAGATACACTATACACAAGAGTTGCGAAAGGATGTATTCAAACCTACATTTATAAAGAGTACTGTCATATGCCTTTGCAATTCAACTACACCCTTGAATACATGCTGCGGAGGCCTCTAGCAACTGTGACAATAAAACATATAGGAAGTGCACACACAGAAACATTATGAAGATAATATACACATGTGACCAAACTTGGAAAGCTAACAACTTGAGTTCTGTATAAATGAATGTCTTCTGTCACTGTAGTGGGCCCTGTGCTTCTTCATGTGTCAGCTGTAAGTGTTTGTGGTTGTATGCACTGTATGGATCAACAATCTTGACATCTCTAGGCTTAAATTAGAGCTGGACAAAGTGCTTTTATTTTACCCTGTAAAAAATATTTTCTCATATGATATAAATTTCCCATTTATTGTAATGATAGTGAGTGAACTAGGGGTAGGACAAAATATTGAAAGACCAATATATCGAGACTTGGTGATATTGTATCAATACTGTATCGGCATATCGGAATGATCCTTTTCTGCATATTTCACCAAATTAAAACCTGGCTGTACTTACATTTTGTTTCTTATTTTGAGAAACTTGTTTGTATTAACCATTCTAATTATCAAAATAAATGTATTTCATTAAAGAAAATACATTAATTAAAAACATTAAAATAAAAAACAATATTGCATTATACCAAATAAACCTGCGATTTACAGTCATCTCTAGCAGCCATGTCATAGCTATCTCCAGCGTCCACATATTCAGTGCATTCAAAACTAACATTGACTGACAGACAGTAAGAGCCAAGCCAACTTACCAGACATGCAAACAGTATCGGAGAGCGAATGATCCACCAGTATCCCATGTTAGTGTTCCTCTCCCAGCACCTGCGCACACAAACACACTTCAGATAACAAGATGTCATTGAAATTCTTATCTGCTCCAAAGAGTCATCACATATTCATGGATTAGAATTTGAATGAAGAATATGAAATGCCATAAGCACTACATATTTGTGCTATGATAAAAGCAGGTTTGGTTTTCAGGAGGTGGAGTCAAATTATAAGAAAGATAAATAATGCATTATGAAAAGATTAAACTCACTCGTCGTTCTCATAAAGGTATTTGACGGTAATCCACGGAGACACAAATATAAGAGGTGCACCTGAGGACACAGAGAGAAGGTGTGATTGTGAACATGTACACATCAATAAGACTAAAACTGTGGCCGCTTTAGTGCTGGTAGTGTTGGCAGCTAATACAATAAACGTGCCTATGTTTACAAATGTATGCTACTGTGGGACCATGTGAATCAAGATTGAGAATATTTAAAATGTATTTTTAAAAAAAAGTCTAAATAATTTGTTAATTAGGATGGTAAGGTAACTCAAATGTATTCAAAAGCTTTCAATGCGCTTTACTCAATACTTGTTTTAGTTTTTTCTCACTTTGAGTAATCCAAAAAAGATGTTTTCAAAAGAATAATGCATCATGCAATTAAAATTCTAATGAAATTCTAATGTAGGTAGGTAGGCAGACAAAATTAATATGTTTTTTTCCCAGCCTGCACACAACAACAGGCTATATAGAATGAAATATGTAGTTCAGATCTTTCTCTAAAATAAGAAAAGATTTAAAAATAATACTACTAATAAACTAGACTATCTGATTATTATTCTATAATGTACGTGGTCTGTAGTCTGTAAAAGCCATGGGAGGGACTAAAATAAAACTCGACTACTACTGGTCAAAGTAGTAACCCATAAAGTCTATCAAATGTTGCTGTACTGTGCTTCTTATCATAGAACAGGGAAACATTTTTTAAAACAAGTTTTATCTTAGAAAATTTACAGTCTTCATCTTTAACCAGCAACTATAGATCTTTAATGAACAAGCTGCTTTCTCTTGCCATCCATTGAAATAATTTCCTGGTACTTACCCCAGCCAATGGCCATATAAATGTAGAAGTACTTCCTCTCACTGAACACGGTGATGACTAGCAGACTGTGCAGGTAGATGCCCTCCACCAGGAGCCAGTAGTTATTGGCCATGACACTGTACTGCATCATGACCATAGCTGCACGGCACCACATCACTGCCTAATGCAGAACATACAGGATAATACAATAAAACACAGCTACAGCAGAGTTAATTTTGACAGCAGATTTTAATTTAGTTTTTGTCTTAGTCTTTTGACGAAAATGTTATTTAGTTTTAGTCAAGATTTAGTCATCTCATTCTTTTTAGTTTTAGTCTAGTTTTAGTCAACTAAAACTATAATGAATTTAGTCAAGCGAATTATAATTTTAATGTATTTTGTAAACAAATGTTTTATTGAACTTGTCTGCTTCAAA
>JAVQKG010277131.1:0-11533 GCA_036025885.1 Hypseleotris bucephala
ATCACCTAACACAACTTAATGTGAACTATAAAAACTAAGATAACAACTCGGTCATTATGTGACAGCCAATTCTTGAGATTATTGCAATACCACCTTTATTTTGGTTTATGTCCAATGGCAATTTGTAACTTTAAGACCTTGCTGCACCTTAAAACACACTAACTGATACAAAATTAAGTGTGCTGGAGTTTCACATGATGCCTCTGCCCCAACCGACAGACTTTTTCCTTCTGTTGGGGTCGCCCATGTAACAAACACCCCTGTCCCACGCCTGAACCCATCCTGACGCCGAAATGACCACGTCTCTCAACACACCCTCTGTCTCCATGACAACGGAAGGCTCCAGACAGGGTACCCAGGACCCGTAAACAGCACCTGGTGAGGGTGATCCGGGGCAAGTAACCCTCCTGAGACTAACCTCAATACAATACTGTTTTTATAAGAGCAGCAATGTACAATCCTCCTTTTGTTAGCCGAAGAAAATGGACATGATGAAGCTGTGTTGTAAAGGTTAGATCTCAATTTAGAAAAGCTTATCTCTATTTAGCAGTAATAAAGCAAGTATGTAACTAACAATAATTGAATGAATAAGCAGGAAATATACACTGACTAAATTTTACAAATATGCACTGGTTTACCTGAAGTTACAATAGCTTTTAAATTTGGTTACATCCTAATTTCAAAGAAATATTGCTGCTTCCTACCTGAGCTGGGCAAGGACAGTCTGCAGAAAGCCCAGGGCAGAGGTTAAATCTGACTGGCGGCATGCAGGCAGTAACCAGTCGAACCCTTCATTAAGCAGTTTTTCCTCCGAGAGACTGAGGCTTGTACTGGTCTCAAACACCTCCGCCACTCCCTCCAGGTAGGAGCCGAGGGGACCCCACAGGGCGAGTTTACGGGACATCTCGGTGGTTTTATTGTAGAACTCTTTAGCAGTCTCATTAAAGGAGGAGGCGAGCCAACTGGCCTGGGCTCCCACATCGAGGCCCCTTTCCTAAAAAAGGATATTATAGTTAGTATAGCAGCTAAAAAACATGTTGACTTACAAATTTAAGTTCTGGCTAAAAGCAGACCTAAAACTTCCCATTCTTCTGCCAAAATTATCTGTTGCTAAACTGTCTTGTCAATAAAGCTGAAAAAAATTGCCAAAAAATGTCTTTGAAACTCACATACCTGGAACAACAGCAGCAGAGACAGTTGCCCTCTCCAGACCAGGGTGCGGTGACCAGGGGGACAGTTGGAGGGAAGGAAGCCCAGCAGCTCACACGCTCTCCCAGCCACATCCTCCAGCTCCACCTGCCTCGCCACCACCATGAACAGCAGCAAGAAGTTCATCAGACCAGCCTCTGACAACTCCTGCATCTTCTTTGAGGAAAACTTTGAATAAATCCTGCATACAAAAACAGGGGGTGAGAATAGGACTCAATGTGATATTGAAGGTGGAGTACTGAATATTATTGAATTGAGCAAATCAATGACAATGACAATAAAAAGTTTTCATATGAAGTTGATCTAAAATGATTTGTTGTTAGAGATATTTTCTTAAGTAGTTTTGAGGTACTGGTGTGAGAATAAAACACTGTACATACTGTTAAAAAATACCTGGGTTAAATTATCATGTTCATGAGCAAGCATAAGAAAAACGTTGATTACAAAATGTCTGAATGTCAGTTTCTACTTGAAGTGCTGACTAACTGAACTTCCAAATCCTCATCAGCAGCCTTTCAGCTCTGGGCGCACACCTCATGTGTGTGTGTATAGATGTGGGTTAGACAGACAGAAAGAAAAAGTGGGAAAGGGAGTAAGAATAGACAAACACCCAGCACGCTGTTAGATCCTGCGGGCACTGTGGAGAAATGCCTTTAAAGATCATGTTAAATGTCAGAGACACTCAGACACACAGCAGTAGGCGCCCGGTCCCTCTCTCTTCAGCCAAACCAATTTACTGCAACACCAGAGAGAGATCAATAAAACTCACACATATACACACATGATTCTCGCGCCACACAACCAGCTTGCTGTTTGCGCGCCTGGCAGGAAAACACAGACCGAGCACCCCACTCCACCCCACCCCTCCGCCCACGGCCCCAAGCGAAGATGCAGCCCACACAGGTGAGTGGAGCTGCTGTTCGGGTCAAAACACAAGCGGCGAGCATCCCGGGACAAACTTGGTGTAAGAAGTATGACTGATGTTAAAAGTATAGTGGGAAAAACCAAGGAAGGAACTGCAAAAGACAAGGTTAACTCTGAAATCAGCTTAGTTACACCCACAGAGGACCGTAAAAGACGAAGGCGGCCAAGCATGCAGTCAGAGTTAAAGTGGAGGAAGATTTAAATAGATGAATAGGCAATATGTAACAGGGATATAAGCTGCAGCACCAGGGAAACTACTCTTCTCCCAACCTGTCTGTCTGTTTGTTTATTCCGGACACATTTTTTCCACAGGCTAGCAGATGCTCCAAACTCCCAGCATAGGAGATCAACATGCTCACAGTCGATCCCATTAATGCGACCGTTGCGGGTGTCCCACCGAGGCCCAGGCCAGGAGTGGGAACACTGCCGAAATGTTGAAGCAATAAGAGACAAACCTCACACCTCCTCTTATAACAGGGAGGTAGTTGTAGTGGAGGGGAGAAAATCTGGACCGGACCCAGGCTGCTTTTACTTGTGCCAGATTGCCCACCACCATCCCATCTTCCCACCACCTAAGCTCCCCTCTCTATCCGTGCTGGAAACTAACACAGCTTCGTTAAGGCGTATTAACCGCCATGCTCGTTAGCTAATTAGCCCCCATGTCTGTGGAGCTACTGAGCACATTCCAGACAGAGGGAAGTCATTAGGCGGATTTATCTGTGGCTGCCTCTCCCTGGCATCGAGCCTGACTGGGATATAGGATGGTCCAGTGCTTCATTCCTAGGTTTAAAGTCCTTCCATCTTTACAAATACACAATCTACCATGACCCAATAGCCATGCATAGGGCAAAACCACATCACTATTGAGGTAAGTGGTGAAAAGTCTGTATATAAATGTATGTGCAGGCTCCTTGGCTCTTGTGTGGTGAAGAGCAGGTGGTTGACTCCTGAGACACCTGCTTCACTGGGGGGCCTGAGTAAATATCAAAGACGCACTGGGAGGCTGTGGTGCACCTGGCACGTTCACAAACAAGGCTGAAATTCATGAGAGTGTGCAAACACATGCTGTGTGTATCCAAGTACACACAAACAGTGCATTAGACACATCACACTATCAACCAGAAGATCAAGAGGAAAGCTCAGGACTGATTACAATAGATTCTCAAAGCCTCAACTGAATGTTTTAATTCCTGTATAGTTCCTTAGTGTGGAGCAGTGAACTAGACCTACTTTTTATTGTGGAAGTCTTAGCGTGAGAACAACAAAGCCTTCATGACTCATTTCAATCCATACCTTCCTTTGATCTGCCTCTGTGGGACTCCACCTGCTCTGTCCTGGGACAGGCACAGGGCCAGGATTCGGAGGAAGATGTGGAAGGAGTTGGCTGAGCGGTAGAGCTGGGTGTGTCCCGGAGAGTGGAGAGGAGAGGGGGAACAGCAGCTTCGGGCCTGATCCAGCAAAGCCAGAGGGGTTTTACACAGAGTACCAAGGCCAGACACACCCAGCCAGGGCACAGTGAAGGAGCCATTCTGCAATGTGAAAAAAAATGATAGAAGTGTAACATAATTTTAGAATAATATAACATTTTGTTACTCACCAGATTTTTGCTGTAGTAGTCCCAAAGTGTAGATACTGCACTGGTGCTAGGATCCCACAATAAAGAAATAGTGAGACAGCAATGGACATGCATCCGGACCTGCTCCTCAGCAAGACCTCCCTAAAGAACAAATAAAACACACACAAAACACACAAAAAGTATGATTTGCTCTAATGACACAGGAATAATTTAGTTACACCGACCTTTGGGTTACATGTTATCTTGAGTAATTCTTCAATGAAAGTCCAGTTATCTTTCATCTGTTTCTGTAGGTGTAATGATAATAACATGTTTGTATTTATAAAAACTATAAATCATAGAATAAAAGGGTCTCACCTCATTCTGAATAACTCCATTGTGACTGTATTGTCCCAACATTGCTAAATGCGTAACAAACCACCAGGTAAATCCCAAAAGATCTTTACAGTGAGTGGGGAGCCCACTAAACTGTTCAGGTGTTGGTTTTCCAGAGACCAGAGGCCTCAACAATGAGTTCATGTAACTCCAAAAAGACTATATTGAAACAATCAAAATTAATCTTTACTGTATATCAGTGTCATATCTCATAAGTATAATGTATGTATAATTGATTTGATTACTTTACCTGTGTGTGTAGACTTTTATTTCTGTTTTCCAGCAGGTGTATGAGCAGAACCCATAGCTCTTTTATACAAGAACATGGGTAATGATGGATAGTCAGCATCTCTGTAGGTCTCACCTACGTATCAACAAACATTAAGACTATTGTAAAATATTTAGGAATACCTTAATTGTAGGAGTTTAAATAAAAATGAGACAGAGAGGTTCAATATAATTGGTTCATACTTTTATGTTGAGAAAGTATTTCAGAGTTTCTACAGAACATTAACAGTAAAACTCGTTGATTAAAATGCACCACAGCACATCTGACTAACAGTAAGTCATAATGAGTTGCGGCCAGCCGCCTACCTTGCTGTATTTGCCCATGGCCAGAGCAGTGAGGTCACACAGCAGAGAGCACAGGTGCTCTTCAAACAGACTGGTATCAGTCAGGTTTTCTCCTGTCAGGTTCATAAACTGGTGGGCGTACACCACCTGGCCTGGAGTGAAAAACAGATAAATTAAAAACAAAACTGTGCAGTGTATTATGACTATGTACAAACACAAAGTTATAAATTACTGCGCAAAGTATTGTTGTCAACATAGTTGTAAATCACTGTACAAATAGTACAAATTAAAGCTATGTTGGGTTACATGGAATGCACAACAGAATTGCATACTTTTGTCTTTGTTTTAAAAATGCACTAACCTTGCATTTTAATACCAAGCAAGTGAAGTATCTCCAACGTTGACCAGTGGACATCCAGGTGAAGGTGTAACAAATGCCAAGAGGGAGGAAAGATCTGTACAAGAAACACAGAACATACTATAGTTTGGAAAAATGTTAATATATCCTTCCCCGATGGCTGTTTTGCCTAATGATGTCTAGTCATAGGTCAGCTATCTATTAATTAGGACTACCTTTCCCTGGTTCTGTATCGTAAGGGCGCTCTGCACATTGGCAGGCAGGTCTTTGAGGCGTCCTATCAGGAGAGTGATGCCAAACAGTTCCTCGAGAAGTGCAGAGGGCAGCTGAGCCTGCAGCTGCTCAAAAGAATGTAAGGAACCAGCCTCTGTGCAATGAGGTTCTAGATATCTGAGCAGAGACAAGATATTAATTAACCACAACACTTTTAGTAAAGAAATAAAGTCAAAAATAGTCTATTACTTACCTATGTAGAAATACTTTGACATACTGAAGAAATGTAACACACTGTTTTTTAAGATCCTCTGCCTCATAGTGGAGATTACCTGCTTGCCCTAAAACACACACACATGTGCAGTTTACATTAGTACTACTAGTGCAATAACCACCTTACTAACAAGGGGTATATAAATGATCTTACCAAAATCACGTGTGGTGGACTGCACCAAGGTCTCTAGTCTGTAAAGTTTTTGTCTGAAATATGAAAAATTAAAAGACAAAGACACTAGTCACATTTGCTGATAATGCTTGTGAACAATACCCCAAGACAGACACCCAAATCATATAGTATTGGACTTATTTGTCTGTTACATGATTGTGGTATGGTTAATGTTTTTATACCTGAGGAGGCCAAACAGGAGCTTTGTGGATTGCACTAGCGCTGTTTCTGTCACCCAGGTAAACCCAAATATCTCAACAGTGTCTGTCTCATATTCTGATGGCGCAGGGTCCAGCTGCACCAAAAGCCTTGAAATGTAACAAAATATTGCTAGAATTTTAAAATCACAATAACCACAATAATGACAAGGCACAAACGGAAAGCATGCATTACAGCACAATGGTAAAACTTAATGATGAACTTACCTTTTCAGAGCACCTCTAGCAATGTATCCATCTGCTGGCAGTGTTGTTGTGGGGTCCTCTTTTGTTTGGTCAGAGCAGCGAAAGCAAGGTGGCTGGGATGGGGTAAGCTCACACAGACTGTCTGCTGCGAAAGGGGAAACTGGTGGAGTCAAGGATGGGCTGAAGTCGTCTGCCATGGTCCCAGTTTAAAATTACTATGAATATCAGCATAAAACTGTACGAACACAAAAACAACGTAGCAGTTACATTAATCATTCATTAGCTGTCTGTTAGGCAAGATACATTAATATGCCATAATCTGAACACAAAATATAGAAAATCACGTTAAAAGGAAAGCACTACAGAAAGCTAAAGCTACCAGATCAAGCTAAAACGGAAACAGAAAGCAGAACAGCGGAATACATATTTTTTGGGGAGATTTACAAACCTTGTCTTATAGATTGTTGATCTATGTCCTAAATAACTCAAAATTTGCGAAGATCACTCTGTCACTATTGTTTGTGTTTTCAGTCTCTCCCGCGTATTCACAGTGAACGCATGCGTACACTCTCAGCCCCGCAGACTCGCTCTATGATTGGCTCAAAGTTTCAGAAGAGGCGCGGTCTTCCGGATTTACAGACAACACGTGTTTCCGCTACATAATATATATATTTTCATTTACAGGTTTACTTTGGCGTATGTTTAGGTTAAGTTAATATACATATTGAACAAAACAACACTGATGCCTTTCATAGTTGATATGTAAAGTTTCGTTATTGAAGAGTAGTGTGTTTGCCACATGACATAAATTACTCTAGTTTTATGTTGCCCACACGAACCTCTTACACTTGACAGATGCTTTGTCTGAAACCTTTGGCACGTTTTAATACCACTTAACTGAGATAGCACTAAATAAATAAATAAATGTCGAGATTTTAGTAGTATTTTATCCACGCTTTCCCTAATTTCCATATGCAGATCCGTCTCTCCCAACAGTCCCTCTCGCCATCGCACCATTTCTTGCATTCTAATGCATTCTCACATCTTTACAAAACCCCCCTTCCGCCAGCCTCACGCCGTGGATTTGCTCGTTTTGACGTCTCACAGTGCGTTATTTCTGCACATTTGCCTTGTCGAGTGAAAACACACACCATTGATGCGTTTCTGCACGGGGTAATTTGCACGTTTTAATACTTCAACACAGAGGAGACGAAAAGATGGAAGCGTCGCGACGTGTTTTTTTAAGCTGCATCGTGCTCCGTCTCCGCAGCCTGTCTCTTCGGGTGAACGCTCTGTCGACTGGAGGCAGGTAAAGGCATTTCTCTGTCCCTCTGCTACAGATAGAGCCAGCAGTCCATTCTGTCTCTGTAGTAGACTTGACAGAGACGGATACACAAGTCTACAGTGGGAGTGTGTGAGATGAACCTGTACTCTCCCGCCCCCTGCCCCTGTAGCCTTCAGCCATAGACTGCCATTTAGCTCTTGATTACTGTGTGCAATTTTTCAATTAAAAAAATAGCTATAGTTTCAATAAAAATACTAGAAGTGCTGAAAGTGTATGTGAAGATGTTTTTAGATATAAAAATTGATTTTTAAAACTTCTAAATTAGCCTGGAAAGGTTAGCTAACAGGTGTTGGGGTATTTCAGATCTTGGAAGCTAAACACCTTTTGTGTACATAATTATAAATAAGTGATTTTTACATTTTAATAAGCCAATATGAACAAAGAGTGAATGGTACAGTTAATATCTGGAAACTTTCAAGGCCAACTTTAAATGACACAAGTTAGCCATCACATCTTGCTGTTATGTCTTTACATTTATAAATAGCCTATATATTTGCTCATTTATCAGTAAAAACAGTTGCTTGTTATTCTGTCTATTAATTACACATCAATGTACCTGGAAAAAGCCTAACCTACACAACCATGCAGCAAGGCAAAATGCAGTTGTCTTTTGTTTTGTTCAATCAATTTGACTTCAGATGACCATTTTAAAATTGATTTGAAAGCTTAAAAGAGAAAATATGATAAGCTATTGTACCATTATTCTAGCTGTAGACCAGTATAATTTTAAGTCATTTTCAAGTTTATGTTGGATCTTAATTTGATTTAGAATAAATATACAGTTTATTTCTTAGCTTTTATTCAATCTTATTTCATTTTTAAGTTTTAATGGACCGGCGGTATGGAGCATGCAGTCTCTTTCATGTAAACTCAGAATTGCCTGTGCAAGCAAGTGACCTAAAAGCTGTTAAAACATTGTTACTCCACTCATTTCACATTATCCTGCTATTTAAGTCTGACCTCCAAACAGAAATTTATAACTTTGGTGGGAGCCGTATTCAAGCTCCCTCTTCTAAAATAATGTTATCCAGTGACTGACAGTTTGACCTCTGAAAATCCGGTACGATAATTTCACCATTAACTCCTCTCGTAGGAGTATAGTTGGAAAGCCCGTAATGACTTTGCATAATGAGTTAGGCTACATTCTCTTTTCTTCATTGGGTCTAGTTTCTAAAAGATCTGTGCATTGTGTAGGGGCAGTGAGCTAGTCCCTTTTATCTCTAGAAAAACCCTTGTGGCTACAGTTTGATCAATTAAACTCCTGAAAGAGCGGCCCCCTTTCATTCGTCTGCCTGAGAGAAATATAAAGTTATCAGTCTTCCCGAGCGATATGAGGACGGAAATAAGTAGTTTGTCTATAAAAATGTCCAGGTACTTTATCAGCATCCCAGTAGGCCCCGGGGCCCTGCTGCTGTTCAATGTGGCTCTGCTGTACTTCCATGCACTCTCCTCTTTCTCCCTGTCTGTCTCTCAGCTGAGTCCGCCCCAGGCCTGCCTCTCGATAGGTGGATGTACGCTGATGGCCCCACACTTCTTCGGGATTGACTGGGGTTCGAGCCCCAGCTCTGAGCTTATCGATTTCAATCAGTGTTTTGGGAGATTGAAGCTAGATGATGCTGCTGCAGAGTTTAAATAGTGGTGAAAAGCATTCTTAGTTTTTTGAAGAGTAGAGTTACAAAATGAAGTGTATAATTATGCTATACACTTACAGGCAATTTCATTAAGTAGATCTGTTTGTTCTCTTATTAGCTTAAAACAACTCCTGTCACATCACTTCAAGCCAGTTAATTTAGTCATGTTCAAAACAAAACAGCTGAATCCCAAAGCAAGCATTAGAATGAAGAAGAAGAAAGGCTTAAGAGACATTGAACACTGTGTCATAGTCAACTTGGATCTTCACATGTAAAGTGTAAGAGTTCAGAGAATGGCTTTAAAATACAATATCGAGTGAGTGTCAGTTCTGTAGGAGAAGATGCCCTCTTTATTCCAGAGGTCATAAACTGGTTTCAGACAATAGAAAGCCAACAATAGCTCAAATAATCACTTGTTACATCAAGGTCTTTAAAAGACTCTGTACACGCAAGATGACAATGTAGCAGGTGTGCTACATCAGCGTAATAACACAGGAGGTGTGCAATTTTATTAGGTACACATTCTACCTAATTCAGTGCCCAATGAGTATAGAGGTATTTTTTGAGACTGGAGGGAATTTGAGAAAGTTGGCAAGTTTTTTGTTAGGTCTAACTGTTCAAATATGAACCTTTTAATTTTGTCATTTAGACGCTTTAGTATATCACATAAGTTGAATACAGTATTTATGTGACATTCTTTTGAGCTGTAAAGAAGTGGCAGCATGAATAGTTAGTGATAAAGTTGCAGTTTCACTCTGTTAAAGAGAGGGAAGTTAGTTCACACAATAGGAGATAGCACTGCTGCCTCTTTGCTCTCAGAAGCATTTGCATCAAGGCCAGGAGATTAAACGTGTGGGTTGGGAACTGCACAGGGTGTGTTGTCTCGCTCGGGGGCCCCTGATGCCAGAGATCTAGCTTTCATTGCGTTGGGTGCAAAAGATTTCTCCTGGACGTTTCGTGGCTACAGGTGGGTGGTTCACTTGCAGTAGGTGGCAGCCACAGTGGATTTCGTGCACAAGTACAGAGGAGGAGGTGGCTGTGGGCAAATTGTTTCACAGTTGCCAATGCTCAATAATAAAGAGAGAGCTCCTGTGTTGCACACTCCAGCAGCGGCTCATTTGTGCATTTAGTTAGATGGAGCTTGGAGTGTTATGGTAATATTGAAAATCGTAGGTGTTTGTTTTTCATAGATTGGTATTTTTTATGTGAGTTTTTTTAAAGTGTTCTTTATAAAGAACTAATGGAAATGGTCTACTGGGATGTTAGTTTTGCTGTTATATTAGTTTACAGTCTCTACAGTGTCTCTGATGATAGATCTCAGACAAAAAACCCAAACCAATGCTCAAATTTCCAAAACGTGGTGCTGTTTACTTTCCTTTTGGACAGTTCTTTAAGTTTTATTGCACTGAATTGGCTAGACAAAGGGCTTTGTGTAGGTTGCATGAATGCATACAATAAATACATTTCTCATCCCTTATTTATTTCAAACGCACATTACTACTGAGGTAAATTTGTTTTTTATGTCCTACTAAGACCTCATTAACACCAATGTTGCAGGCCCAGCTCTGCACCTTGAACAGATTTTTGCATCTTATTCATCAAGAAAAAATGACTTTATCATTCAAAAATGTTTTAATGTACTCTGCATTGTTATATCCTGTATATTTTGCGTGTGTACATTTATTGGCTTTCATCTTTCTAATCAAGTATTTACTCTCAAATGTCACTTTATTATTATGACCTTGAAAAACATAAATGGTTTCTGATGCTGTAGTCCATCTTTTTCACACTTCATCATGTGTTTATTTCTATCATTTTGAATCTGTCTGGCTGGTCACATTATGTACATCATCAAGATTTTCTCTCTCAGAGAACTGCCACGTATAGGTGTACCTAAAAAAGTAGCCAGTTGCTTCATAGTCATCCTTTTAGATTGTCAATTTTTAGCACTACACGAAAATAAAATCTTTTTGGCAATCCCTCATTCATTGCAGTTATTTGTATCTTCCGTTGCAGAGGAGTCTTGTGACCACAGAGGGGCATCATGGCACCAACCGCCTTCTCTTCTCAATACAGTGGAAATGGACTGAGGCTTCGGATCTACAAAGAGCTTTGGCTGAGCCTTTTGGACTCAACTCCATACAACAGGTCAGTGCATGTTTAAAACCCATGTTATCACTATCCCCTGTGAGCCTCCTCAGTTACTCACGCCTTTTCATTTTTTATTTTCAACTCCTGCCAAAGTGCTGACTGACTTCTGTTTCCCAGTTGAAGGATATCTGACTTTCATCAAATTACAGCAGGATTTATGAATATTTGATTTATCTGATCAAAGGCATTTACAGTGGGCCTGTCACGATACTGAAAGTTCAAACTCGATTTAGATATCTGGCCCAAAATCTTGACTTTAAGCTATTTTGATTATGCTGAAAAAATACAGGTACACTTTTGTGTACGTATGACAAAAACAATTGCAAAGT